>JANHAO010028039.1:0-10702 GCA_026873985.1 Saraca asoca
ATCACCAATTTCCATAATATAAAACAAGATGGAAAACCATTCAACTTTATAAAATATATATCAATGTTCAATTACTTGAAACGCTCAACTGGAATCCAAGGAAAATTCCTAATGGTAATCATAATAGCATAATCACACAGGCTAGTCACCAGAGCCACATAGGCTAATCTCAATAGCCACATAGGCTAACCACAAGAGCTACACAGGCTAACCATAATCGCCACATAGGCTACTCACAAGAGCCACACAGGCTATTATCTCATATGCCATCAGATTATCAATGGATTTTCAATGGATCCAGTATCTCAATCAATATTCGAAGCATATCATATAATATGAAAATACTTATTCGGGTAAGCAACATATATAAAAGTATGTGAACCAGCTAAAACATTTGCTATAAGACAAATTAGCATGAAAATGCATAGTTTTATCATAGGAAACCATTTTATAAACACCAACGATATGTAAATATGCTTTCGAGATCGCTTTGATATATATATGAAAGTCTCATCATATAAGAGGAATAATAATATTATTTCATATGATAGAATTTATATTTACACATAGGATTGTTAAGTGAGAGGGATTGTCCACTTACCTTGGACTCTGAACTATTCATAAGGAGAAAATTCCACTGTGACCTCACAGTTGGGGTACCAACACTCTCAACATTTTTTCGAAGAAGTTTCTAAAGTAATTTAACAACAAAATACCATTTTTTAGGAATTTTACACATAAGGGTTTCTACATAATAAACTTGAAATCTTAATACATGGTTACTATGAAATAAATCTTTTATTCTAGGAATGCTCATCAAGTTTCAGAGTACTAGTAGACAGCTCGCCGCCAATCGGAGCATCATCGGCGGCCTAGAAACCATGGTTGGCTAAAAGGGAGTTGACTGGCCAACCAGCTGGGGAAAGGAAGATTACACTACATAAGTTGGCCATTGAAAAGAAACGTCGAAGGAAGAAAAAGAACTTCACCAGAGGAGAAGAAAGGCAAGGGAGAATGACCAGACTCTTATCGGACCGAGACAACAGCCTTAGTACAGTAACTCACAGGAGAAGAAAGACGGAGGAAGAAGCCATGCATGCCGCAAGGGAAGCTACTGCCAAGGATGTCAAAGACTGCCCGAAGGTCACCGGTTCAGCCAGAGAAGAAGGAGAGAGCCGAAGGGAGAGGGAAGAGGGAGAGAAAGCTGAAGGGGAAGAGAGAGAGAGAGAGAGAGAGAGAGAGAGAGAGAGAGAATGGGCTGGAGAAATCTAGAGAAATGCTAAAAAAAATCAGCCCAAGGGAACTGGCTACCTATTGGGTCGATTTCCCAAAATTTACAAATTAGCCCCTGAACTTTGATTTATTTCAAAATTTGCCCCATCAAAATCAAAACTTTTTAATTTAGTCCCTGAAAACTTTTCGATTTAGTCCTTTTATTATCATTTCATTTTTTTATTCATTTTTTCAGGTATTACAATGCTTTCTCAATCTGTGCATCTCATGTTTCAGGGCTTTGATTCCAATATTTGATTGTCGAGATTGAAGTTCCTTTCGAATGAAATGGCATATTGAGTGTTGTGGAACACTACAGTTTTCAATCAAATTTAGTTGACCATTTGAGTTTCATTTTGGAAACTGATATGTGATTCTGTTGTCTTCCGTAATCTTTTATTTTTTTTATTTCATTATGATTTCCAAATTGTCGATCTTATATTTTCTGTTTTACTTAAATTAACAACATAATTAGATTCTCAATATAGGGTGATTTCATTGACGACCTGATCTGGCATTAGTAGCTAGCATTTGAGAAGAAAGGTAATTCGAGTAATAAGGAAACATCTATATTGTTTACTTTCTTGTCCGAGAAGACATGCAAATAGCAAACTCGGTATTACAAAACATTTTGAGATTGAATTTCGTTTACCACTCTAACATAGAGTCTGTCTACAAGTCATTGAATACTTGTGTCTATAGATATGTTCTTATATATTTGTATACATAAATCAGCTTGACCATGGCTTTGACATAAATCATGCAAAAAGTATATGTACACTGGATTGTATTGTTGATTCTTGTTGACTAGTCTCTATCAGTAAGCTGCTAGGAATCTTAGATTATTGTTAATGTAGTATGAAGTCTGAAACTCAGAGCAACTGATAAATTTGAATTAACTTATCTGAATATTTTAGTTTCTAGCATAACCACAACTGCTACTATGGATTCTAATCTTTCCTGTGATATGAAATATTCTAGTACATATCAGGTTTACTTGGTTTCCTCTATTTATTTATTTATTTATTTATTTATTTATTTGAATGATGTTTCTACTCTTTAGTTGAATTGGGTGTATTATTTGTATATGAGAAAGAAAAAAGAGGAAGGAAAAGGAAAATAAAAGTAAAAAACATAAAAAAAAAATCAGTTGCATCTTGCAAGAGTTTTGCTGGACTACACTCTTGGATTAAAATTTCAGCACTCATTTAATCCTATTATCTAATGCATTTCGCTTCAGTGTGTTTGTCTGCTGCATTTGTGGTTTATCTAATTACACTGCACCTATTTATTTGTGGTATTTCTTGTGAATAGGCAGTATGGTTTATAGGTTTGTTTGCAAGTCTAGCATGAGAAATTTGCTGCAAAGTAGTTTCTGAACAAATGTCCAATTGACGGTGGATTTTGGTTCTAAGCCAAAATCCAGTCAACGAATGATTCTTTTTGGATTTCAAACTGTAATGTGGTTGCAAATATAGTAAATGAATGCAGAGGGTGAGAAGAAAAGGAAGAGCAGTGAGGAACACAAAGCTTTTAATGTGGTTCGGCCAAATCTGGATAGAATTAGACCCTACGTCCACGATAATGTATTGATCTAAAAGTATTTTTATAGAGTTTCAGTATGGTGGCTTCAATCCTACCTAACATTCATCTCCTTCCTTCTATTTATAGAAGAGAGGAGGTTACAATTATAATTTTACATGCAATAAATTTATTGCATAAACATTTAATATATAAGATAGGATGGATAGACTAAGAGTTGGCTTTTGTAGGATGCTTTCTACAAATGGGCACCATGTGTCTATTGGCAATACATATGCTTGTCTCCTACTTAATGAGGTCTTAGTTCAATGATTAGACCTCTTGAGCTAGATTCTTTGGTCTAAGAGAGATGTTACCTTCTGAGGTAGTGAGGTCAAGCTCATTCTCATTAGGGTGAGCTCGAGCAGACAAAGTCGCTAGCAACACAAGTTGTATCTTAGTGAGGTAGTGAGGTCTTGCCATGCTTAGGCTACTTGCCAGCCCATTCTGGATTTCATCCATAACATAAATCCCCCCACTCTCAACTCACTTTGCAGGCTGGGAGCTAAGATTTGTCGAGGGTCATTCACTCAAAAAATTCAGCTCAATCAAAGTTTTCATCGAATCTGTTGTTTCATCTGTTCTAGGTCATACTTCCTGTAGTACGTGCCTCATGATTACCAGTGAGTCAACATCATTCTTTTCCAAGGCAAAAAATGAATATGGTTAGGAGATTCATTTGGACCCTTTGGTGAGATTGGGCTTGGCTCTATTTAAGATAGAAGAAGTTTCTTTTCTTCACCAAGTAAACCATGAATATCCCAGACAAGCCTCTCTTACTTTTGACATTCTGTTACTTTTGACGTTCTATCTTTCTGTCGTGGTATGTATGGCCTGTAGCATAAGAAGCTTAGAAGACACGGCTTCTCTGGCAACATGAAGGGATCTCATATGGATCTTGAATTATGTCCTTACAGCTGTGCTATGGGATTTTTCCCTACTCACCAGGCTCCTATCGCTTCTTGAATTGCTCTCTTTGTGAACTAGGTAAGGAGCCATTTGCTAAAAAGGTTGAGGAGCAGCTATACTCATTCCCTCTCTGATTGACAAAAGTCAAGTTGAGGAAGAGCTTATTCTTAAGGAAGATGTTGGAAGAAGAATTTTAAGCAAGCTTGCGAGCTCTAGCCAGTAAGGATTTGCCTCTCAGTGGCCACCTTTCTAATTGGTGGAAGCTTTCCCCTTTTGCGGTAATCTTTCTTCCAGAAGGAGCTAGCTGTATCCTTCCTCTAACTTGTTTCTTGACTCTTTTTGATTTGTATTCTAAGTTTTCTAATGTAATTTTAGCTCGTTAAGGCTTTTTAATGAATAAAATCTTCTTTTGCAATTTTTGTGTGTTGTTCTCAACTTTTTGCATCCCAAAGACAATGATGTAAACTTTTATGGTTCATGATAGCCAATTAAGCCAAATTCCCTTATGAGCAATAAGCATGAGGGAAACATCTCACAAATAAATACATATTATATGAGCAAATCGCATAAAAACTGTGTCCAATAGAAAGTCACATGAGAGCTGCGAATGCCAGGTCGCATGAGAGCTGTGAACATTTGGTGGCATGAGAGCTGTGAATCATAGTAGTCTTGTTACCTTAGGTAGATAATTAGATCAATTTGTGCCTTAGCAAGCACACAGCTACACTAGCATTAAGTGTTTAAGAGTGCCTCCACGCTTCAACGAGTAAATAGTTATGTTGGTAATGTGAGTTTATTTTTAGCGTCTCTACGCCTTAGCGAGCATGTAGCTACGCTGGCAATGTGAGCTTGTTTTTAGTGTCTCCATGCCTTAGTGAGCCCATAGCTACGCTAGTAATATAAGTTTGTTTTTAGTGTCTCTGCACCTCTGTGAGCATGCAGCTATGCTAGCAATGTGAGTTTGTTTTTAGGTCTCCTCACCTCAGTGAGCATGCAACTTAACTAGAATTGTTCTGGGATGAACCTCGGTGCCTCAACTCAAAAGCTGGCAATTGTTCTGGGATGAGTCCCAGTGCCTCAACTCGAAAGTTGGCACTTCGTCAATTCATCCTAGACTAAGCTTCAGGGGGCCTCAGCTTAGGAAGTTGGCAATTTGTCAATTCATCTCTAGAATGAGCTCTAAGGAGCCTCAGCTTAGAAAGTTGGCAATTCGTCAATTCATCTTTGGAATGAGCTCCAGGGAGTTCATCTTCGGAATGAGCTCTGGAGGGCCTCAGCTTATCATGCTAGCAACTTTGTCAATTCATCTCTGAAATGAGCTCCGAGGGGCCTCAACCTGACCAAAAGCCACAGTTGGCACAAAGTCACCTAAGAGATTTGAAAGAGTTAACTATATGTGAGTTATGGGAATTACAAACATTTGATAGCGATGAGGAGATTAAAGAAAGATGAACACAATAGCACCAAGCCAATCGACAAATAGCTTTCAATAGGAACAAAAGAAGTATTTACATTATCTCTTGATTTTAAGATATATAATCAATGTATAATTCTGATTAAGCCCCTTGACTCTTGGTCGGCATCTCGCTGGGGATGCTAGGATCCTTACTCTGCAAGACATATAACATGTTCTCTTAGTCAGCCCTTTTTTATCAGGTCTTCAATTGTGTCCCTGAGCTCTCGATAGTTTGAGGTCCCATGTCTAACCTCGTTGTGATAGGCACAGAACTCTTACTTGTTTCTTTGCCTGAATGGGACTTTCAAAGGTCTAGGCCTTTTGAAGTCTTCCCTGTCCCTCTCTACCATATAAATCCTATCTTGAGAGTTAATAGGATGTTGTATTGCTCGTGGTGATCCATATGTCAAGGTCACTCACCTTTGGGCCTCTTGGACTTCCTCACGAATCACTCAGCAGGCTGATCACCTTAGTCTACATTGCTCCTCTTGTTGTGGGGGGAGCCATCTTTCTCGTCCTTCCTGTCAGACTTTCCTGAGCCAAAAGTCTCTTCCCATTTGATCTGTTGAGTTGCTCACTCATAAAACTTGGTAAGATCCTTCATTGGGGACTTATACGAGCTTTTGTATAGCTTTCCATCTTTGTCGAGTCCCACGGAGATCATCACCAGAATGGTTTCTTCGGATGGATTCTCCACTAAATTGGCTTCTAGCTTGAACATGGCAATGTAGTATTTTAGTGACTCATGCTTGTACTAAAAGATCATGGAAAAATGGCAAGGGGCATAAGCTATCTCTTCAGTGCTCGGTACTGGTTGATGAATTTTTGCTGACAATTTTCCCAACTACAAATCGAGCAAGCTGGAGGCTCTTAAACTAAGCTCAAGGTACACCTCCTTGCATAGCTGAGAAAACTCGACATTTGACCAAAGGATTAGCTGTTTGCAAGTCCATTTGAACATTGAACGTGCTCAGATGGTCATACAGATCAAAGTCCCCATTGTACAACAAAATCGTGGGGACCTTAAGCTTGAGAGGGAGGGCCCAAGCCTCAATTTCCTCGGAGAGTGGTGACCTTTCTTCGTAGTGTGCTCAATCATTTGGAGCTAAGAAGCATTCTTCCAGCTTGATCATTTTTTGGAATAATTCTTCAACCAATAGGTCTCACACCCCAGATTGTTGGCTAGAAAATTACTGAGTTCTTTAGGCCTCATGGTCGTGAGAGTTGCAACCTAGAGTCTGCTCTTATGAGCTACGCACTGGGGAATTTTCTTGATTGACATTGCTCAAATGTCTAACTTGCTGCTATGATGAACATTCATAGGTGTTGCGGTCTTCGTCTACCTTTGTACACCTTGCGCTAGTATCATGACTACTTTAGTCAGTTCTCCCATTATATTTTCCAGCCTCTCCTGGTGTTGGAGCCAAATCTGCACTTCATTAGTGCCATTGGCGACAGCAGTGGGTTAAACAAAATTGGTTGGGGGCAAGCTAGTAGTAGCACCAATGATAGGGGCAGTGGAAGAGTCTGTCATAGACATATGACCTTCTGAAGGGTTAGACAATGCATTTGAAGCTTTGGTGGTTCTTCCCTTGGCTATTACAATAGAAAATGAACTAGAGAATAAATGAGATCCCCACAGATAGCGCCAAAATGTTGACAGTGGATTTTGGTTCTAAGCCAAACTCCAGTTAACGAAGGATTCTTTTTAGATCTCAAACTGTAATCTGGTAATAAATATAATAAATGAATGCAGAGGGTGAGAAGAAGAGGAAGAGCAGTGAGGAACATAAAGCTTTTAACATGGTTCGACTAAATCTAGATAGAACCAAACCCTACGTCTATGGTAATGTATTAATCTGAAAGTATTTTTATAGAGTTTCAGTATGGTGGCTTCAGTCCTACCTAACGTTCATCTCCTTCCTTTTATTTATAGAAGAGAGGAGGTTATAATTGTAATTTTATATGCAGTAAATCTATTACATCAAACATTTAATGTATAAGATAGGATGGACAGACTAAAATCCTATAAATCGGCTTCTACAGAATGCTTTCTACAAATGGGTGCCATGTGTTTGTTGGGCAATGCATACACTTGTCTCCTGCTTAACAAGCTCCTGGGTCAGTGATCGGACCTCGTGAGCTAAATTCTTTGGTCTAGGAGAGGTGCTACCTTCTAAGGTAGCGAGGTCAAGCTCATTCTCATTAGAGCAAGCTCGAGCAGAGGAGGTCACTAGCGACACAAGCTGTATTCTAGTGCTCTGAGTGTCCTAGCTAACTGAGGTCTTGCCATGCTTGGGCCACTTGCCAACCATTCTAGATTTCACCTATAACATGTCCAGATGATGTTATTGTTCACTATAAGTTCATGATCCTGTTTAGCTTAGTTTTCTTACTTTCCAGTTTGTGCCCCATTTGATGCATTGTTGTGATGCCGAGATTGATAGGTGTTGCCATCTTTAAAATATCTATCTCAGCATTCTATGCATATGAAATACTAAATTGAATTTGATAATATAGATGGTCCAAAGAGCTTGGTAACCAAAATGGTTCTACTAAGGGAATGGTTCTACACTGAAATGGTAGGCATGCTTGGAAACATGAAAGGGGGAATTAGCAAACTATCGTGCTGATGCCAGCTCTTCTAGTAGGAGCCCTGCTATGGCCCATATATCTCCCTCTATCAGCATGCATATAACTTTTTGATGTTGCTGCACTTCTGTTGTGTAATGTGCACAGAATGCTATTTATGGTTTATCTGACTCTTTTGTAATCAGCTATGACCAAGATCGGTTGCAGATATGCATTTCAACATACTTCACATCTAAGAAGGTCACTTGGAACAACTTTCCTTCAAATGTCAGAGGTTTGTTGTCCACTGGTATGCTGGATAGAGTCCTTGTGAAGTATATAGCCTGGTCTCAGGAGGTAAATTTTAGTACTCATGAGTTCACCTTTCATCGTAGCTTATCTTTGATGATATGTTTGATTCTTTCAAGGTGTTATTAAATGTTCTAGAAGTCTATGCAGTTGCTAGTCATGTAATTATTCTAAGGTAAGTTTGTTAAGTTTTGTGATTTTAGGAGTTTTTTTTTAACTGGTTATTCAAACAATAACTGGTTCACTTATCAATGAGAAATCCTTCCGCATTTGGAAAGGTGATTAATTTATCTTGTTTTGGTTTTGTTTTAGTATAGACTTTCTCATAGTTTGATGTCTCCATTGCTTTGTCATCATAATCTCTTCTCACGTTGGGCATTTTTCCTCCATTACATAATCCTTTTCAGTTGCAACACGTGATCTGCAGTATATATATGGATAGGATGAAGTCAAGCAATTGTCATATTCATAAATGATCATGATTTAGTTGTGATATATAAGATAATAATGAGGTTTAGCTTTGCAAGGATCTTGAATCGAGACTAGCGAACATCCATGTCAATCATGTGATGACAAAGGCCTCACTTGAAATTTCCCGTAAACATAGTAAATCACTTCGCGAAGAGGTCTCCCAGCTTAAAGACATGTTCTATGAAATGGAAAATCAACTAATCTCTAGCGCGGAAGAGACGTTAAAGCTAGAGATTGATCTTACTGAGATAAATAGGGAAATGTTAGAAGTTGAGAGGAACCTACAGGGTGTAGCTGACCAAGCAGAAGCTGCAACAAAACTCAGCAAAGAAAGACAAATACAACAAAGTGTAGCAAAAGCAGCATTAGAGATGGCAAAACTTGAAGTAGGAAAATGATGTTTATAACCTCTATAGTGTTTAATAATCTATAGATGCTGTAAGTTGTGTATAGGTTGAGTTGTCTTCTTCCTTTTCCTCGGTGTACTCTACGCTTTTGTAATAATGTTTAAATCTTCTCCAAGCTGCAATTGATTATTGGATAAATTAGCTATTGATATTGTTGGATTATGCAGGTGAATGTGGAGACATTCGAACATGTATTATCAAAAACCATTTTTGTTTTGATGTCATCCAATTGATTTTGATACCTTGCGTTGTTGACTCATTCACTTTAGCTTGGCATTTATACATGTTATTTGATAGATTTATATGGTATTTGTAAAAGAAAATGATTTTGACAAGACAATTATGATGTAGAATAATTCTATGCCAACAAATGTTAAATAATAACTCATCAATTATATTACGATAAATAATTCTATTATATTAGTTTAATATCGATTGATGGGAAGATTTTATTACAAGCAATTTTAATTTTCAAGCTGCAGTTACATGTAGAAAAATTCTAGAAATTTAATTACAAATATAGTGAAATTATAAAGTAAAATTCTAAAATTTTTAAACTGGTGAAAAAATAAATAAAAAAAAGAGAAAAATTCTTTGATCTCTTCTAAGTTTTGATAAAATTAAGCAACTCTTCCATGTAATTTCAAATTCTACTCAAATTTTCTTGAAAATATAAAAAATTAAATATTTAAATTTTTCATTGAAAAATGGAACGAAAATATGATATACATTTTAAATTTAATAATACAAGATATTTTAAGTATTTTGTGAATAAATATAGATTTTAATTAAGTTCAAACAACTGAAACATGATATTTTGATGTCAATATAATACATTTTTAATCATTTGATAAAGCATTGCTTGAGAATTTCCTATGCTTACATTAAAATACCAAACAAAATTATTATTTTTAAATGTATTTATTTGGTCAAATGTTTTTGGTATAAAAATTGCTTATTTATTTTTAATTATAATTTAAAATTTTCAAAAATAAAAATATTTTAGTTATTAAATATTTTTTTCTTATGGTTGTTTTATATTATTATAATATAAATTTTTTTGTTCCCTTTTTTGTCCTCTGATTTTCTTTCTAATCAATTAACAAACTTCCTTTTTTCTTTCCTCTCATTTTCTTTCCTATCAATCAACAAAATTCTCTTTTCTTTTCTTCTCTTTTTCTTTCCTTCCTTTTTCTTTCCTCTCATTTTCTTTCCTCTATTTTTTTTCTCTCCAACCAATCAAGGGGTTAAAGTAGATTAGGATAGTTTTAGGTTAACATAAAATATTTTGGATTAAAAAAGGGTTTAAAAACTGGTCGGATCAAGGTTCTAGTGCAACAATAGTGGCATCTCCTAAGGTCTATATAAGGAGAGTCCCTTTTGCAAAATTTAAAATTCTTGTTTATATTTAAGTAATTTCCAAAGAGCATTATTCAATTAAATCAGGATTTGGTTCATAATCTTCAAAAATGTGAATTTAAGCTAAAAAATTTTGTTCCAATGGGCTATTTTCATTTCTTAAATTCCTTTTTTACTTTATTTTTATTTTTCTTAGTTGTTTCAAGGTGTTTCCTACAACAGCCAAAAGTTCTAGGAAAAGACTCCGAGGTGCAGGTTTTGGGACAACTCACTCCTTTTAAAGTGAATAGGATATTCTTGCCCTATTGCCTTCCTTTTTCTTATAAAGATTATATTTTTAAAATTAGCCCAAAATGTTTTTATGAAT
>JANHAO010028040.1:0-10703 GCA_026873985.1 Saraca asoca
ACAATAGGAAAGATTTTAATTATTTGTTAAAGACCATAAGTGTGGTGAAACCCCAATCCTAGGCTTTTATAATTGAACTTTGCTTCTTAATAAGTTGCTGCTCTTTCATTAGTTTTCTTTAACATCTTTAATGCTCTTTATTGATTTAGACAACTTACATTGCAAACTCTAGTAGTTGATAGCGAGATCCCTATGGGATTTAACCTGTACTTGCCAGTGTCTACTACAACTACACCGTGCGCTTGCAAAAAAACACACATCAAACCTGACTGGCCTTACCTCTATTGTCGGGTGAGGTAAGCTCTATTGGTGCTTTGATTCCACTTGTGCAAGAGTCCAATGTTGGAGACACTTCTTGGGTGCAGAGTGAGCCAAAGGCTCTGGTCCGTCATTTGTGACCTGTGGCATATCGTGCCATCTGGCACGTTCCTCATGAGCCATGTCTGTGTCCCCTAGAATTATACCCCTGGTTTGTCATGATTGCGCTTGCCCTTGATAGGTCCGCATGTCATGCTGCTATAGGCCTTTTTCGCTGTACCATTGGATCGTGGGTAGCGAGACGATTCCTAAATCTAATAGTGATACCATGTGTTTCTTATACAGAAAGGGGTTTTATCTCTCATTTTGTCATTTGGAACTGTAATTTCATGGTTCTTCTTGCTATTTCTGCCATTTCCTGCAACTGGTCCCTATCACTTGCTACCAATGTCCAGGTCTGGTCCCTTGACAAGCTCCTTCATATGTGCTTTGCTACGATCGACCATGGTGAGTCTCTCTGTGTTTTATGATTTTTGTGTTCCGATGCTTCCTTTCCCATCTAACTTGATACATTCAGTTGATCTGCTATTGGATTTTAGGGTTTTTGGTCTGTTACTTTATTTTTTTCATGTTTACTATTATTTTTATGATTCAATCACCTAGTTCCCCTTTTGCTTTTTGAAATTTGAGCCTTTAGGTATGGTGACCTAGGGTATTTATGGCCTATCACGTAGGAATGATTAGTTCTTGAGAAGAATCTGCCTTTGGTGACCTGACTGCCTCTTCTTCCTTTCTGTAGATGAGCGCAGGTCATGAACGCTATCGTAACAAACTGGGGTCCAAAGTGGTGAGTCTAGCTCCTCGTCTTAAAAAGTGGAGTAGGTGCGCCATCTCGATGAGGTGACCTTGGGAAGTGGCAAGGTTGCAGAAGTTTCATGATTCATTCTAATTCCGTCAAGGACCATGGTGCTGCTGCAAATCGACAACCTTCTGGTGACCAAGCATTCATCTTGCATATCTTATCCATCCGCTGCCGCAATCTCGAGTCTATAGTCCAAACATATAGGTTTCATAAAAGATGTTATGTTATGGTGCCTTATTCAAGTGATTACACTCCTCATCCATCGCGGGGGTTTATTGCCATCAGTCTTCCACACCTTGTTGCGAGGTTTAGGTTCCCCATACACCCATTCATTGTCAACTTTTTGAATAGAATGAAGCTTAGTCCATTTCAACTTACCCCGAACTTTTACACTCATCTTGCCTCCTTGGCATTAGTTTACTTAAGGAAAGTTTTTTTCCCCACCATTGCTAAGGTTCTGTGTTACCTATATCACCTTATATGTGCAAGCACGACAGACGGATTATATTACCTTTTGGCTCGGTCGACCAAGTATAAGAAGATTCTCCCATATGGGAAAGCCAAGGGGAGATCCAATATGGGTCACTATAAGAACCATTGTTTTTACATTTTGTGCCCTTCCTTGTGCAATCTCTAGAATTTCAATTTCGTCCATGTCCCTAGTGATTAGACTGACGACACGCAAGCTTGTTGACTTGATTATTATTTGTTCCCCTTGACACTAACTTTTTGTTTCTTTTTGGAGAAGGAATTGGTAAACACTCGACTCTCGGGATCAAGGACCATTCTGGACCAATTAGTTGCCTCAGACGATCTTCAAAATAATCTTCGCTTCGATGAGAGCCCTCTCTACTCTTATAAACTTGCTCCGAGCTTGGACATCAAGCTGACTCGAGAAATAGGAATCTGTCGGGTGAAGGAAGTAGAACCTGCGGACTTTGGTGATTACGAGGAAGTGATGAAGCTCATCTTCTTGATGCCCTTGTCTGATGAGAAGAGACTTTATCGGCCCTTGGTGTTGATGCTGCTCCTACGACTGAAAGCCAGCCCCCAATTTTGACAATAGGTCCCCCCCCAGATCCAGCTTCTTCCTCTCACCCTAAGATGATAGCTACTATTGGAGTCGCTACCCCTCCTATGTCTCCTATCAAAAAATGAAAGGCGAATAAAGGGAGGATGGTGGCTGCTTGAAAAATGGCTACATCAAGGGTCGATGTCAAGGAGCGACCCCCCAATTCTAGCTTTAAAATGGAGAAGTGTGTGAAGGCTCTAGTGGACAATATTGACATGATTTTGGGCCCAGATAAGAGGATCGAGGTGCTGGAGTCCAAGGATCTTTCTGTTGGGAGACAGATTGACCACAGGATCCATTTTGGTCTAGTGGTAAGTGATATCTCTATGCTCTTATCTTGCTTCTGCCTTCACGATCTAATTCTATCGCGTGACCTTTCAGGGTGTATTAACGATAAGGAAGGTGAGCGAGGCGCTCCAAGCCAAGGGTAAAAGAAGTGCGAGATTAGAGGAGGATCTGGCTGCTATCACTACTAAAATGCTAGAGTTAAAGGGGAAGGTCAAGGATATAGAGGTTACTTTGTCCCTGCGAAGTGGCGGATCATGAAGCCATTGCCGCAAACCTTGGCCTTATGACCAACGACCTGGCTAAAGCAAAGATAGACTTAGATGAGGCTCTTCAACATGCTGACTGGCTGGCTCAATGAGCTGAGGTTTCATAACAGTGTGCTATTTTTGTAGAGCTACAAGCTAAAGAAGCCGAAAGGCGAGCTAAAGCCACTACGAAAGAACTTAAGATGGTAAAAGAGGAGGCTACCAAGGTCAGGCTGGAGATTCCCCACTTAGTCGTGGAGGCGGCAGAGAAAGTACAGTCTAGGACTAGCTTTGTGTTGTTCTATACCTTGTGGAAGCATCATCTCGAGCTAGACTTCTCCTTCTTTGGTGAGGAGGCTCTCGTAACTGTGGAGGGCTTTAAGAAAAGGAAGGCAGCCAAGGCTTGTTTTTCCAAAAGAGATGTTGAGTCCACTGCTGGGATTCTTCCCTCTTAGAGTTTTGCTCAGCAGAGTGGTTCTCAGTTTGCAGAAGCAACTGATGTTCCTACTGCTACCCCTGTTGAGGAAAGTCCTACCCATGGTGATTTACTTTCCGGAGAGCCTACTCCTTAGGTCCCGGCTCATGTAACTTGGATTTTTGCTTCTCATGCTCATTGTATGGATTCTTTGATATTTCTATTTACTTTTCACAACCTTATACTTTGCTGTTTCTGGGATATATATATTTTTATATAATAATCGTGATATGGATAGCATCTTCTATGGGACTTTATTGAATTTGATTTGGAAATAATTTGATATGTACATAGACATTTCGGGAGAGCACCTTCATGTCTCCATAGTTCTAGGTTATTTACAAGGCTTGGGTTTCTACTGATAATAAGGGCGAAGATGTGCGGCATTCCATGCTTGGGGGAATTCCATTCTGTCCATATTAGCCAAATGATAGGCTCCATGACTAATGACTCTTTTGATGAGGTATGGGCTTCCAGTTTAGCCCCAGGGGTCCCCCATTGGCTTTGCATGCACCAGGAAGTACTAAATGTAGGATGAGGTCTTTGGGTTTATAATTCTGAGGTCAAACCCTTTGATTCTAGTATCTTGCGACTCGCTGCTGGTAGGTCGCGATCCTCAGATGCGCTCTTTCTCTCATTTCTTCTGCAAGATCTAGATTCATAGTAAGTAGCTGATTGTTTTCCTCTAGATCAAAGGTGACTCTTCGATGTGACGCCACCTCTAATTCTACGGGGATCATTGCTTTGGAATCGTAAACCATCACGAAAGGAGTTTCTCCGATGGTGCTACAGACCATAGTTTTGTATGCCCAAAGTACCTTAGGTAGTTCATCCACCCATGCTCCCTTTCTTGCCTCTAGCCTTATCTTCAAGATATGCTTTATTATCTTGTTGACAGCCTCTACTTGTCCATTGGCTTGTGGGTGGTCTTCAACTGAGAAGGTCTTTGTAATCCCAATACCATCACAGAACTCGAGGAATTGCTCACTAGTGAATTAAGTCTTGTTATCTGTTATAATCTATTGGTGGACTCTGAATCTACATATGATGTTATTCCAAATGAATTTTATAATCTTTGCTGAGGAAATCTCCGCGAGCTCCTTTACTTTTGCCCATTTGGTGAAATAATCCATAGCTATTACTGCATGCTTGCAGTTTCCACGAGCTGTGGGAATTGGTCCTATAAGGTCCATCCCTTAAATCACGAAAGGCCATGGACTAACCATTTGCCATAAGTAGGCTGGTGGGGCTCACGGGATCGTCGTGAAGTGTTGGCACCTATCGCATCTCTTGACAAGTTTGACTGCATCCTGCTTCATTATTGGCCAATAGAATCCTTGCCGAAGAGCCTTTTGACAATGGCTGGTGTGAATTTCTTCAAGGATGGTATCACAATCTAAGCCATCGATGCACCTCAAAAGTGGGGTAGAGAACCCTCTTTTGTATAATACGTCATCATAGATACAGTATCGGGCTGCTCAAATCCACAACCTTCAAGCTTAGAGCTTATCATCTGGTAGCTTTCCCTCTTGCACATAGTCTAGGATCGGATTCATCTAAGAGCCCAATGTCTTGGCAATTGTCATGATCACCTCCTCTCGCTCTAGGCTCAAGAATGAGAGGAGTTCCACCAGAATCACGGCCAGGAAGTTATCATCCTTGGTCGTAGGGAAGCAGGACAAGGCATCGGTGTGTGCATTCTAGGTCCGCGGTATTTGGGTGACCTCATAGTGCTAGAATGACATCAACAGCTCCTGAACCTTCTGTAGGTAAATGGCCATCCTTGAACCTTGGGCTTGGTACTCTCTTCGCACATGACAGATCATGAGCTGAGAGTTGCTAAAAATTTTTATTTTCTCAACTTGTACCTGTTTGTCTAGTCGTAGTCTGGCCAACAGAGCTTCGTATTCAGCTTCATTATTCATGGCTTGAAAGCTGAACCTTAGCGTACAAATGATTTTGTGCCCTTCTAAACTGATAAGGAGCACCTCTGCCCTGGCTTTTTGCTTACTGGACCACCCATCGACATATAGTTCCTGGTGTGGAAGTTTCGTTGCCTCCACTTTCTCTTGCATAGGGCCGGTGAATTCTGCTATGAAATCTGCTAAAGCCTACCCTTTGATTGCTGGTCTAGGCTTAAACTTAATCTCAAATTGGGCTAACTCGATCACCCATTTGAGAAAACCCCTGAGACATCCATCTTCTACAGGACTTGCCTCAATGGGAACTGTGTCAGTACCTCTATACTATGTGCTTGAAAATAAGGTCACAGCTTTCTGGAGGCAATTACCAAGTAGTACGCAAGTTTCTCCATCGGGGAATACCTTGTCTCTGTGTCCGATAGTCTCTTGCTCACATAGTAAATGGGGAATTGAGCCCCCCTTCCTCCTACATCAAGTTTGTGCTAAAGGCATACTAGGACACTCCCAGATAGACGATCAACTTTTCACCTTCCTTTGGTTTTGAGAAAAAGGGAACTCTTCTAAGATATTGTTTGAGCTACTGGAAGGTGATTTCACATTGTTCCATCCATTCAAATCTTTTTGCCTTCCTCAGGACGTCAAAGAAAGGGATGCATTTATCTGTTGCCTTGGAGATGAACCTACTTAGAGCCACCACTTGGCCATTTAGGCTTTGTACATCCTTAGGCCCTATAGGGGACCTCATATCGAGCAAAGCTCTGATCTTGTCAGGATTAGCCTCAATCCCCCTACTGTTTACCATAAAACTAAGAAATTTCTTAGAAGCAACCCTAAACGTGCATTTATGAGGGTTTAGCTTCATTCGGTATTTTCTCAGGATTTGAAACATCTCCCCCAGATCATGGATGTGATCGGTGACTCATTCTGATTTTACCAGCATATCGTCCACATACACCTCCATCATCTTACCAATTTGCTCTTTAAACATCATGTTTACAAACCGCTGATAAGTTGGCCCTACGTTCTTTGATCCAAAGGACATTACTTTATAATAGTACAACCCACGGTCAATAATGAATGAGGTGTATTCTTCATCTTAAGGAGCCATAGGAATTTGGTTGTATTCTGAGTGTGCATCCATGAAGCTAAGAAGTTCGTGCCCTACCGTTGCGTCTACCAACTGATCAATCCTCGGTAGAAGGAAGCTATCCTTGGGGCAGGCCTTATTTAGATCAGTGAAGTCAATACAAGTTCTCCATTTCCCATTCTTCTTTTTCACAAGGACAAGGTTGGCCCACCCATGTAGGATAGTGAGCTTCCTGAATGAACTTGTTTGCTAACAGCTTATTTACTTCTTCCTTGAGCGCTTCATACTATTTGGCGATCATCAGCCTACACTTTTAGCGTACTGGCTTATGGTTGGGATCGATATTCAACCTATGTGACATGACCTATGGATCAATCCTAGCCATGTCCTCATGACTCCACATGAAGACATCAGTATTCGCCTTAAGGAACTCCATGAGCTCCATCTTCATGCTTGGGGATAGGTTTTTACCCAATTTAAGGCATCTTCCAGCATCAACCTCACTTACTCAAATATCTTCGAGCTCTTTGGTTGGATCTGCTGCCCTTTTAGCATCTACCTCACTAGGATCCAGGTCGTTAGCCATGTCGATTGAGCTCACGGGTTGCAGTTCTCTCCTGCAGAGTACATCAATTTTCCTTCTTCTTTCTCCTATCTCGACTGCATCCTTGTATTACCATCGAGCCACTTCTTGTTCCCCCCGTACACACCTAACTCCATTTGGGGTTGGGAATTTTATGGTGAGTATTTTGGGTGATATCACCATGTCCAGTTCATTCATTACTGGCCATCCCAACACCACATTATATGCTAAGGGGGAATCTATGATTAGGAAATTGGCCAGGGCAGTGGCTTAGCATTTGGAATCCTCGAGGGTTATGGGGAGCTTGATTTGTTTGGCGAGGACCACCGTATCCCCTGTAAAGCCAAAGAGGGGCTCTGGAGATGGTTTGAGTTGATCGAGATTTATGCCCATCTGATCAAAACATTACTGGTACATAATGTTAACCGAACTGCCCATATCGACCATGATTCTTTGCACATCAATGTTACTAATTGTGGCACATATAACTATGGCATCATTATGCAAAGAATGGACCATTCATGTGTCTTCACCGGTGAAGGCGATGTAGTCGGTGTTCGTTTTGGCTTTCTTCATCGGTCCACTAGGCTTATCACTCCCCATGATTAACACGTGTCTTGGTTCCCGTATGTACCGTTCATAGGACCTCTTAGAAGCTCCCACAACATGCAGTCCACCGTGAATGGTAAATATGGTCCTTTCTAAGGTTGTGGCTTCACTTTCAGGAGCTAAGTGGTGCTGAACTGGTTATTGGCGCTACGCGGGTCATTGTCCGGAGGGCCAAACCACATAATCCCTTAAGTAACCTCTTCTAATGAGGTCTTCAATGACATCTTTGAGTGCCCAACAATCCGATGTATTGTGCCCGATCTCATTATGGTAGGCACAAAATTTATTCCTATTTCTTATTTAAAGAGGAGCTTTTATGGGTCTTGGTTTTCCAAACTCCTCATTATCCCATTCCATTGTGAAGATACGATCTGAGGTATCTGAGAGGATGCTATATCTGTCGTAGCACCTATGGTATTGAGGTCGCTCACCCCTAGCTTTCTTTGCGACCTGACCTTCAAATCTACTTGCTTGGTTACTTTTATTGTTCCCACTGTCTCCCCTTTTCTTGCTTTGCCCAAAGCCACTTGATTCCTCTTTCTGGCTGGGCTTCTTCGAGCCAAAGGTTTCTTCCCACCTAATTTCTTTCACTGCTTGCTCATAAAATTCCCCTAAATCTTTCACTGGGGACTTATATATGCTTTCATAGAGCTTACCGTCCTTTCTGAGTCAGGCTGAAATGGCCGTGAGAATGCTTTTGTTAGAAGGATTTTCAACATTACTAACCTCACGTCTGAATTGGGTAATGTAGTCTTTCAGTGACTCATCTCTTCATTGAAATACCATTGCGAGGTGGCAGGATGATGCGAGTTGTCTTTTTAATGCCCAGTACTGGCCGAGAAACTTTTCTTGACATTCTTCTCAGCTACGAATGCTTTGAGCAGGGAGGCTCCTAAACCACTTATGGGGTATTTCTCCCAGGGTATCAAGGAAGACATGGCACTTTACTAGTGGATTGGTGGTTTGAAGGTCCATCTGGACATTGAATGCATCTAGATGGTTGTATGGGTTAGTATCCCTATTGTATAGCGAGATACTCAGGAGTTTAAACTTCCAAGGAAAGGGTTCAGCCTCAATCTCCTAAGTGAATGGTGATCTCTCTTTATAGTGACCTTAGCAATTCTGAGGATCAGGTCACTCTTCCAATCGCTAGACCCTCTTCAGTAGCTCTTCAATTTTTAGGTCCAAAGTTCCTAGCCAAAGGCCAGTGTTTCGATGGCCCTCTACTCTACCTCGACCTCAAGAATGGCGATTGTGGGTTTTAGATCCTCCATGTTGCTCACAATTCAGAGAGTGGCATTCTAGCTTGTGCTCGTCATTGGTTTCGCCCAGGCTTTTCTCCTGGCAGGAGCTCTGGCATCATCAATTTTCTTCTTGTCCTTCCCTTCAGATATGGTGGACTTGTGATCTTAGTCACGAATTGGATGAGTGGGCTGAGCCTGCTCATCGATGTTCTTCTCTAATAGTCCTTTCATGTTAATCCCTTTGTTGCCGAGGCTCTCCTTTGGATGTAACACCCTTAATTTGTCTTTGTGCACCCTAAGCTTAGGCCTAAGCCAACACCCTTACAACGTCAACCAACTCTTTCATGGTATTTTCAAGCATTTCCTAACATTGGAACCATGCTTGAACTCCGCTCGCGTCAAAGGTAGCAGGTTGAGAGGAAATAAGGGATGTTGTACCAGTAGTAGCACCTACCGCCGGGGTGGTGGAAGTTCCTTCTACAAGAAAAACTGGGCCTTCAGCTAGGAGTGTCTCTCTCCTTGTTGCTGCACAAGACCATTTGGCTGGGCAGTGGTGGAGCCAGAACTCCTCGTCATCCTTTCTCTTGCCATTGTAGCTGGTAGGTAGACAAGATGAGAAAAGAATGCAGTTGGGGCCCCATGGTGGACACCAAAAATGTTGATGGTGAAATTCAATTTTGAGGATCCAAGATTTCAATCAATAGAATCGATTCTTGAGAACCCCAAACTACTAGCTGAAAGGTATAAGTATTGATCAAGAAAGATAAAAGAAGAGAGGAAGGAGAAAAGGTAATGAACATTGAAATTTATCGTGATTCAGCTAAAGCCCATTCAGGCCCCTACATCCACATAGAATTTTATTATTAGTTGAAGAATGGTGATTTTGTTAGACTTGCTAGATTACAACAATGCTCTCTCACTGGGTCTCAACCTATTCTAGTAGAGTGTTTGCATGTAACTCTCACCTGCCTCATGCAATGGTTTTCCTAGCTATATATAGACATAAGGAGGGTTACAAGCGTAATTTTACGGACAATAGAATGATTACATATGCCACTATGGGCATTTAATGCTTGGCGTTGGATAATAAATGCAAGGTGAATCACTGTCGGATATTCGGAGGGCTAATGTGCCAATTCTGAACGATGATTTGCCAATTAAGGGACACATATCTCCAGTGACTGACTAGACCTTTTGTACATATTCTCGGCTTACTACCTCATTGATCCAAGGAGAAGTTGATGGGGCTCGCTTAGCTCATTCGGTGGGCTCTGTAAAGGCTACCCTTAGTGCCCATGTTTATGCGACCTGGGATCTTCGCTTCACTCGCATGGTGATTTGTGACTTCTTATCGAGCGACCCCAATCTAGGCTATTTGTGTTTTTGGGCTTAGCATCTATTTTGGGTCCACGGCATGCTAGTTTTATTTTCATCCGGGGAACACCCACAACATCACATAAATCAGTGAATTCCTTATTTTCAAATTATTTCCCATGATCATTTCTTATGGAAATGATGGAACATCCTCTTTCATTTTGCATCACACTAGCAAGTCTTTGAATGGCTTGAAATGTGTCATTTTTATGAGATAAAAAGAGAGTCCATGTAAATCTATAGAAATCATCAATAATCACAAATACATAGGAGTTACCTCCATGGCTTTGGATTCTGGATGGACTAATTAAGTCCATATAAAGCAAGTCAAGGGGTTTTGAAGTTGAAATAGTATTTTTGGATTTAAATGAGGATTTCACTTGTTTAGCCTTTTGACAAGCACCACATATTTTGTCTTTGATATAGTTCAATTTAGGCAAACCAGATCCTGGATCCTTCTTAGATAATTTTTCAATTAATTCCATGTTAACATGTCCTAGTCTTTTATGCCAAATCCAAGTATCATCATCAAAACTAACTAAACATGTTGAGTCCAATTTAAATTTAGAATCAAGATCAAATTTGAAGACATTATTAACTGATAGAGATCTGACCAAGCATCCTAAAGATTCCTTGCATGGAATTGGAGGTCCCATGACTAGAGCCAAGACTAAAAGGATGAAT
>JANHAO010028041.1:0-10699 GCA_026873985.1 Saraca asoca
AGAGAGAGAGAGAGAAGACAGAAATCGTGATAGATACATATGATCTCTATCACTTGTTTTTTAAGCAAAGAAAAGAAAGAAATAATAAAAATAAAATAACATACCTAAAGTTACTCTTAACCTTTTTAGTAAATAAAGGCCAATGCTTGAGTGATTTATCATTTTTTTTCTTTCTTTTTTATTTTCTTCTCATAATTTGACAATTGCTTTCTCAAATTTTTTTACAATCATCAAGTTTAAATACAAGACAAAGAAAAATGTATATCCACATTTCAAATGTTAGTATTCGGCACTTTCTACTTTGAGATTGAAACTAAGGTTTTGATTTTTTTAACTTTTTTTTCTTTCTCTTCTCAAATCTATCTTCTCGTTTGGTTTTCCTCTCTGTAGTTATCATCTTTTTTATAGATCCTTCTTGAACAATATACTTATTTTTAATTTCTACTATTTATAAAATGCAATCATGTAAACCAATAGTTAAAAATAAAAATAACAACGAAAAAATGATATGTGCATATATAAGGATGAGAAAGGATGAAAGAACTATACCAGTAGATTTGAGTTATGAGATTTGAAGATAAGGGTTTTTTGCTATTAATTTCTTTGTTCTGCTTTGAGAGAAAACAAAATAAGTTTTCCTTCTTGTCCCCCTCCTCTTTCACACTTGAGAGCTTTCCATTTATTCAAAATATTTTGTATTTTTGTGATTTGGTTTTTACTTGATATCTCTTGGTTGTAAGCTATTTCCTTTGGTTTACAAATTGTTCTTCAATTATCATTGGGTTTTAGATTGCTCTCTCATTTTTGGAAAGGTTATATTGCACAAGAAAGCTTCCTTTATAAAATTTTCTTAGTTTAAGAAAGAAGTAAATGACAATGGAAGCTTGCAACTATAGACTGAGCAATCTTAGTTGAAGATTTTTGTTTTATCTTTTTTTTGACTTATATATTTTCCTCGTATAAAATACACTAAACTTACTTCATAGTTTTTTTTCTTAGTATTTTTATATTCAGCTTAAAAAAAAGCTATTTCGTGAATGATACTTTATAATAATAAAAAAAAGAAATAAAAATTAATAAATTTTTTTATATTGAAAGTTTGGTATCAGTTGCCCACAAAACATATTAAACTCGAACAAAATTTGGCATAATAATAATATGATAAAATGAATAATTGATTTAAGAAGGATTAGAATTATCTGAACTTTTTACTTGATTTATTAATCTTTTCTTCTTGACAGAATCATTCTTTCTAATGATTCTGATATTTAATAGAGAAACTATAAAATAGTAATATGATGGAAAAATACTATCTGATTATATGAGATATAAAAGTAGAAACCCATCAATAAATAATAATGAAAATAAATTTGATTTCTACCTAACATAGTAATCCAACCTAATATCTAAAAATAGGTTATATTATCATTTAAGCCAAATAAATTTATGTCACTATTTAGTGCTTCAAATTATCTTGGCATTATTCACAAAGTAGAATTCCAACATTTTTTGCTTAATCCCCAATTAATGAGATTAGTTCACAAAACGAGCAGAGGTCTGGTTATGGTGCCCAGGCCCATAGAATATTCCTCATTGCCCATTGGTAATGGACAAAACATTCACAACATCTTTTGTCTAAAAAAACATTCAGAACATAATGGGTGTTTTCAACAGCATATGGACTTGGGCCCATGATGCATCAAAACCAGATTTGGACATGTCCCAATTGAGCAACTAGGCTGTATCATTGATGAACATCACAAAGTTAAAGGGCCCTAGTCTAAGTTTGTGCCAAGAAGCAGTGTCAAATGTCAGTGAGTCGCATAAAAGTTTTGTCATATAATTAATTAATCTGAAAATACTATCATGACTCGAAAAGGAAATAAAATCACTATCAATAATAACATTCAGCTTGATTTAATCTAAATTTTATTAATTTAATCTTTACTATATATTAATTTGATACATAACACATAACGATCGAAATTCAAATTACTATTTCGAGATGAATTTTGTGATTTTTTTTTTTTTTTGCAATACTTAGCATACTCTTAGACCCCATGACCTTATGCATATTTGCATTTTAGGAGATCTACACGTTCAAAATTTCCTAATTATATGTAAATGTTTATATTTAGCTAGATAAAGAAAAGGTACACTGTCACTTGACCTCCGGTTGCTTTTCTCAGACGAATTGCAGAACATTTTAGACCTTAACTAACTGCCAACAACGGTAAAACAGTTGATAATGTGATTTGGTGACTTACTCTTCAATGAAATATGAGGCCACAGATACTTTTGATGGTGATGATATGGTAAAACAGTTGATAATGTGATTTGGTGACCTACTCCTCGATGAAATATGAGGCCCCAGATACTTTTGATGATGATGATGATGATGTACGAAGAGAAATTCTATACAACATCTTTCCTTCTCATTTTCAGTATATCACATTTTTATCTAAAAAATATACTATTGATTTAATCATTAAAGCGTTCTCTGAAGTCTCAACTTTAATTGTCCTTTTCTATTTTGCAGGTACTCAGAAAAATTTCTTCACTGGCGTCATGTGGGAACTAAGAAAATTTGCCTGATTTCTTTACTACTAAAGTACAGCAATGGAGGACAAGCTCTTTGTTTTTCAGTTTCTCATAGACACACTGCTTCACTCCTGAGTGACTGGATAGAAGAAGATACGAAGATTTCTATTTTCACCATATATGGCTCCGTCCGATGACATCAAACCGATTCTTTTACCGACATTAGCTCCGATCAACAACAACGAATGTGTGGATTGAATATATTCAAGCTGAATCAATGAAACTGTGTGATGTAAGATTTTCTTCATTATTGGCTAGGAATTTCTGAGCCAATTTCATGAATTTGGTGAGTGCTTTAGCACCACGAAACTGAATCGTGACTTTATCGTGAACCATGGCAACTTCTGAGATAATGCTCATCCTCTTCGTTGATTGTTCTCTTTATATAAAAATCAACAAATAAAGGCTTTCAACCTTAAAGGCACATCGTCAAAGGCCAAGAAGCGCCAATTTGGAGTAATTCTGCATCAAAGCCAATAACCATAGGTTGATTCTCTGAAATTTGATTCTTGGAAATTCTTTGAAATTTATATGGGATGAAATCCAAACTTTTGCCCTTGAAGGTACGGGTTTTTCAAATTTATGGTAGATTAAATGCTAATCTTAGTTCATATCTATATTTGCACTTAATTTACTGAGAGTTTCTTGTAGATTACTCTGTCTAGCCTATTTTTTTATCTACTTGGATGATTAGGCCAATGTCCTATCTTGTTTATTAGGAGGATGAACAGAATCCACCCAAAATCCAAGTCCTGATGAGTTGGAGAGCACGAACATGAATAAGATTATGAAATGAACATGAATGAACATTTTGCATTTCAAAAGAAAAAAGAAAGCATTGGCATTCAGGTCTCTGAATCGATATTGAGAGGATTGAAAATAATATATATATATATATATATATATAAAATGAAAATAATAAAGTAGAATGGAAGCGTAATAGTAAAAAAAAACAAGGAAATTAATGCATTCATAATTTATGAAAATTAAAATAATAATGAACTTGAAAGAAATAAACACAATTAATGAAAACTTCCAAGAATTTATTGATCCTTTGTAATCACATAAAAGGATTTTGAAGAAGAGAACGAAAAATTACAAATTTTGAGAAAAGTGAAGAGAAAGGATTACAAGGGAAATTTGAAGCCTGTGCTTAATTCTAAAGGATTTTTCTTGGGCTTTTGGACTTCTCACTTGATCTCTTGAGGACAATGTCTTTTATAAGCATCTTGAATTGTCTTCAAGCTTCATTAATTTCTTGACTCTGCTTCATTTCTTCCAAACTTCAATCTTCTTTTGATTTTGGTTTCGTAAGTCAATTATTTTGATTGACACCCCCTTTATTTTAGCTTTTGTAGAGGGAATCTTGAATTTTGAAGCAGGCGTGATGTCCTTATTAACAAGTCTTGTGTAGGGGAATTTTGTCAGAAAATGTAGCGATAGCTTCTAAGTTAGTGTTGTCTTTTGTGTTTTTCTTTCATCATTTGAATTCATTGAACGTGATTGAGATCTATCTCAGAGTAATCATCTTCATTTTGATTGAATGTAGATTGAATTCCTTCATTATTGACACTACATTCATCACTATCTATTTGAGAAAACATTTTTAGCAGACTCTTTTTGAGTTCTTCTTTAAAAGTAGCTCCTGGCAATTGAGTTACAGTTTACTTTTTGAAGTGAGGAATGAGGTCTACTCTTGAGATAATGCCATTAATTGAGAATTAAATTTGAGATGATTTTGAATAGCTTGAAGATTTGCAAATTCACTTTTGAATTTTGGCCACCATTTAACTCTAAACATTCTTCCCAAACTTAAGGGACATGGTTGAGGGAATTTTTAAATGAAAGTATAGTCCTGGCAAAAAAATCCATGCAATTTTGAATCTTGAATTTTGCATAAAAAATTTGAGGAATTGGTCTATAGATTTTAAACCATTCTGAGAATCGAATAGGTGGATTTTTTGAGCAAACTATTGTGAATGAATAAATTAAGAGTAGGAATAATTATTGTAATAAAGGATATTGAATCATGCTTGCTTGTAGTCCTCACAATTGAAAGTTGAAGGTTTTCAAAACTCTTATGGGTAAAAGAAGACTATCTCCAATCTTGAAGGTTATGATTTGAATGATTTTGAGTGTTTAGAAAGATACTTTTCCAGAGATTGATGGATCACTTTTGTGTTGTAATTCTATTAAATGTGTTTAGATTAAATTACTCATAAACCTCTCTAGTCTTTTCAAGGGTTTTTGGAATGCAAGTAACATTTTGGACACTATGAATTTTACAAACTCTTAAAGAATGAGAGTTTTTTGATGTTTTTCAAAGGTTTTTGGTGGTCATGACCAGTGTGAATATTAACCCTCTTGTTAATAATCACCAGTTTTTTCTCACTTATTCTCATTTATAATTATCTCTGTTTTCACTAATTATATACTTGAATCTTTTTGATTGACCTAAAGATAATAAACTATAGAGAGAAGGACAAACACATATAAAATAAACATATTTCGTAATTTACATCAGCATTGTCCAATTGGCACATGCTAGGCTTGATCTATGGTTATATAGTTTGCTTACAATTTTCAAAAAAAAAAAGAAAGAAAGAAAACGACCTTTCAAACTCCTTTCCCAAAACAACTCTATGTCCTTCCAAAATAGGGTAATCAAAAGAAGTTAGATCAACCTATATCTTATCATAATTTCAAAATTATAAGTTAATATAATTAAGCCCTACAACCCTTCCATTGACAAGTTTTTCAAAAAAAAAAAAAGTCGGCAAAATATAAGGTTTGATGGTAAACCACTATGGGTCAAACCATCCTATGGCCATCATGAAGAGGACATTGAGCAATTCCATGAGAATGATCTCCAACTCATGCAGTACTTTACAACCTAAAAAATTCAAAATAATAATGCAATAGACTCTAATTTCATATACTCCAAGTGGAATCGTAATAATGGTGGAGAATGTGTCGAACGTGATTTTCATTGTATCACTGTTCATGCTTACTTTTCAATAGGAAGAGTGATTGCAATGTTTTAAAAATTTGAAAAAAAAATCCACAGAAAAATAAGTCTAGGGCTCAATGAGATAATACATACCAAACCAATAAATTCACCTAACCAAGACCCCCTAAGACATACATATATAAACATCACATCCAAGCAATTATTTCTCATACTCAATCTCATACATCTGTCATTAAATATCAGAGACTCACCTCCGAGTGGTTTCATATCACATTGTTCCAAGTACATCATACTGAATCAGAGTTCTCAATGCCTTAGGTCATCATTCTTTTTCATTATGTTATTTGATATTATTATATGACATTTCAATATTCCACAAAATGATAAACAGGTAAAAGCAAAATGCATAAAAGTAATAAATCTCATTGTTACTCTAATCTAGCTTTACTCCACACAATCTCGATCTTATCCCTTCAAGCTAACCTTATCTTGCTCATGATATCAGAATGCACAGATTTAATATCTGATTCATTATTTTTCATCACAATCTATCATTCACATTTCAAGTCTCATAAAAGCTTTCAAGTATTCAATTATATCAATTTCATATTAGATAATAGATACATCATCAAGTTCACATTAACAAATTCTATCATCATTCATGATATCATGTTCCAATCTAGATCTCATGAAAATTATCAAACATTAAGCAATATAGACCTCATAATAACTATATCACAAAATTCTTATTCAACCACAATTGTAGTCACATGAGTTACGTTCTATTGCAAATGCACTATATATTCTTTATTTCATCATATGACTATTATAATTAATCTCATATTAATAATATATATATAGTCAGTTATTAAATTCCATATATTAGATTATAATTGCCTATTTAAGGGTTATTAATTATTATACTCGCTTTAGTAAGGCTTATATAAGATTAAACCAAAGAAATAGGAATTATTTTTGAAAAAAATGAAGTTAGGCTAAAAATGTGGAACTAAAGATGTGATCAGAATCACAAGTAGGATCGTTGAAGAAATTCAAGTAGAATCGTAATAAGAATCGAAGAGTTCAAGTGTGAAAGATTCTGTTTGACTCTAAGAAATTCAGTTAGAAATGCAAATCTCTTGCCAAAATGTGTAACCATTCAAGAAGTCCAATTACAAATGCTATCAGAACTATTATCAAAATCGAAAAATAGGATAGGAAGATTTGATTTCAATCATAAAAATCTAGTTTAAATTTTAATTCAGATCGTATAAACAAAATTACTGGATTTCTACAAACATGATCATAAATCCAGTTCAAAAGCTATGTTTCAACTCGCACGAGCAAGTATTGCATGACAACAGCATAAAAACAAGGGAAGTAACTTCCAATTCAATACCATACCATAAAATCTCAATACAACATATTTTGAGAGCTTAAAACAAGCTTCAAACTCAACTATTTCAATAGAAAACTAGCCATTATGCTATTAAACCCATTTAGTCTCAACTTTACCACAAAATCACAAGAAAAACCCATTTTGTCAACTTGTACCAATAATTAATAGATCACAAGAAATAAACATTCTATAATTTGTAAGAATGGTAAAAATTACTCACATGTGAATTAGAAACACAAGATTACTCCTGAACCCACCAAAAATCTTCAATACTTTCCTTAAACAAAGAAAATAACATATTAGCTTCTTGACTATTTCAAAGTTTTTCTTTTAAAAAATAATTATATACCATTTGATTAGGGTTTTATGGTAGAGAAATAAGCTAAATACACAAGATTTAAGCAAGCTAAATACATAAGATTTAAGCTCTAAAATTTTAGAAACATCACATGGGTTCTTAAAGTATACAGTAACATGAATAATAAATGTAAATTTCAAAAATTCAAATCTCAAGTTATACTCAGTAAATCCATGTGATTTTGGTATTAAATTGAAGAGGAAGAATAGAGAATTCAATTATAAAAATAAGAAAAATTAATAAGAGGAGATGAAGAACTTATTTGAGGAAAAAGAATGAATGTAGGGAGAAAAACTTAAGCTTAGAGAGGAAGATTCGGGTTGTATGAGTTACAACTGGGAAAAGCCATAGAAAATGAAAAGGAAGCTCACTGATGGAGGATAAAATAGGAAAAAAAATAGTCAAATCCTCAACTTTGACTTTAATTAAAATAATTCACATTTTAACACTTTTTCCTATTTCCTCCACTTTGATCATAAAATCAACGTACTCACTAATCACTAATGGCCATAAAATTTTATCATAAATTAATTAAATTAATTATTTTTATAATGACTATAATTTTTCCTTTACTAGGCACCTATAACCCTAGTTTTGATTTTTTTTTTTCAAAATTTTCTGAAATTAAATCCTGAAAACATGAATTTAATTTTCTAGGCATCCATAATGGTAACTTCGATTATTTGAAAATTCCTAAAATTCATATAATCTATTTCTAATATATCTGAATTCTTCATAGCCCCAAATTATAGTTTTGAAATTATCAAAAATTTCAAATTTACTCTTTTTGGATTTTCCAAAAAGCCATTTTATTGTTAAAATTAACTTTATAAAATTATGGGTGTTGCATTTTGTTTCATATTATAATTCGTATCATAGTGACTAAATTGACCACATTTATAGCATATTGTTTCTTTCTTGAATTTTTTACTCTTTTTAGACTTCCTAGGCCTTTTCCTAGATGATTGGTAGTTTGAGTTAGACTTTACATAATGGTAGGTGTTATTTCCTTTTTATGGTTTGGATGATATGTTTTTGTTTGCTTTTATTTTCTTCTTTTTCTTGATGAGAGGTGCTTCTTATATAGGTTCATAACCATATTGTTAGAAAAATGTTCCTAATTCTTTTTTACTAATTTTATTTTAACTTTTAATTTTAAATCAATTCATAAAGCTAACCCTTCTTGATTAATTGTATTGACTAGTCAAAAGTTAATTCTACCTAAGGAATATTTCCATTAAATTCTCTATGTAAGTTTTCTCAAACTTTTTTTGTGTTGACGGTGGTTTTTTATTCTACCTAATCTGGCCAACTAGAGGGGGTTCTTTCGGGACTCAAGCTATTATCCAGTTGTTTAAACAGTGAGTAGGTGAAAGGAAGGTCAAAGGGAGAAAAAGATGAGTAAAGTACACAAAGGTTTAACGTGGTTCGGCTAAAATCGGATGGCACCGGTCCCCACATCCACGGTAGCATTTCATATATCTGAAGACCATTTTATAAAGTTTCGACCTAAAATTCTCTCTCTTTATAGAGGGCTCCTTTCTCATATTTATAGACTTTCTCATATTTATAGAGGGAAGAATGTTACAAGTATAATCTTACATATTGTATTTTTGTTACATCAAATATAAATGTACAAGATAATTAGACTACTGCAAAATGGCTTCTGTAGACTGACTTCTGCGTGTGGGACCCTAAAGTCGTATCTTGTAGAAAGGAGATGCAAATTGCTAAGTGGGCGACAGCTTTGTGCTCGGCCCCTACGAGCTTCTTGCTAGGTAGGATTTCGTCCTAGTGAGCTAGAGCTCGTATACTGAGACTACTACTGGTTCACGACCTCGAACTTGTTCAGCAAGCTTAAGTTCTTCAACGAGCTGGGGCTCCTTACACAGTGACCTCGTGGTTTGATAAGCTCATCTCTTTTACTAGACTTGGACTTCTACCGGCCCACTTCATAGTGCCAAATTTCTCCTACAATATTTTGCAAATTGTTTTGGAAGTTCTACTATAAATTTGTCTTTCCCATGAGCTAAATTAAGATTTGGTCTTGTAAAAATTCTTAATAAAATATATCTTTATACCACCTAAAATCTATTAATATTAGATACTTATAATTTAATAAAGTTTCAAAGGCTCTATCTTGAATTTGATAAGGATTTTCTATCAACCATTTTGCTATTACTTCTATTAAAGTATTAACTACATCAAATGTTTGAACTATTTGACCATTTATAATTTTTGGTTTAACTGAAACAATTGAGTTTTTTCAACTTCTATTACATAATAATTCCACCAACCCTTTTAATTGATTAGAAAATCCTACTATTATTAACTTAGCAATTTTCCTCTCATCATTACCTTGAATCTTGTAAGCTATTGCTCCCATGGTTTGTTTTTTAATGTATTGATTATTTTATATTTACTTTTGTCATTTATATTCCATTCAACAATTCCATATCCATCATATGAATTTCCTAATATTGATTTCTTTATTTAAATTGAATATTTGGAAGTGCACGTCTAACATAATAATTCCTAGTATAATAATTCTAAAATAGCTTTTGACCTTGTTTTGGAATGTTTCCTACATAAGTTCCATGCATTTTATTAATTTGTAAATCTATTTCTTTAAAAAAGTGATATTCTAATTGTTCTATTTTCCTTTTGTCATGGATTTTAGAATTGTATTGATAGCTCTTAGGGTTTTTCCATTATTTTTTGGAATTTTTTCACTAGTAGTTAAATTTTTGTAGTTTTATTATAATTTTGTTTAGTAATTCTTCATAATCATTTAATTTTCCTAATTTAAAACCTTTTAGTTCTTCTTGAGACATAAAAAAAAGTCTAAAAATAAGTTGTTCTAATTTTGCTTTATCTTTTGAATTTTTAGATCTTTAAAGGGATAAATAATTTGAAATGCTACTTACTAAAGTTTCTACGTTGTTTAATTAAATTGCTATTGAACGAAGAATTTGATTAGAATAATTATTTTAATGTTAAATAATTTTTGTTTATTTAAGACTTGTATTATTTTGACATTCACTTTTAAATATACTTATTTTGAAAGGAGAAGTAATTATTGAAGAATATAAGTGTGTAAATTTTATTTTTTCTAAAGGAAGATGATTGCCTATAATTATTTTATTTGTTAAGGTCTGCCATTATTGTGTAGTTTTTTGTAACATATTAAGATCATTTTTATTACCTTTTGTGAAAGGATTTTTTATGTTATTATTAATACAATAATCTTCAAATCAATTCAAGAAATATATGTAAGGAGTTACGCCCCAGCATCCCACATCGGCTAAGTCGGGATCCGGGGAAGGCCATAAAAGGGGGGGTTCGCCCCTTCTTAACCGAGGGCCCTTTT
>JANHAO010028042.1:0-10700 GCA_026873985.1 Saraca asoca
AACCAACGGATCTTGGGAGGTATGTTTCGGCCATGAGCTTCTTCTTCCTCTGAAAATTTTTGAAATTTTCTCCCTCTTGGCTGAAACAAACCTAACATATGAGTATGGACTCATAAGAAAGAATTTGGGCTTACTGGACAAAAAAAGAGGGAGCCTTAGGCTAAGGAGTGTGGACTCTTTGGGCCTAAAGGCCTACACTAGTTATGTAGCACATTCACTTTGATTGGACGGCATAAGCAAGGGTAACTCTAGCTTGTGCTTTACTTATAGGCCTCCTTACTCTTGCTTGTGCTCCAAACTCCTCTATAAAAGGAAGAGAGAAGCCAAACCAAAAATAAGAATTCTAACAAAAGAGTTTCAGCCCTAGCACAAGTACTATGCACTAACTCTCTCCATGTGATCTCAACCTTCCCTAGTGAATAACGATTCCTCAGAAAGTTAGCACCTCTTAAGCTGAGTGGTTGTATTTCCCATTTTAGAAGTCAAGAAAACTCTATAGAATCTTTGAATAAACTTGGTTCATGTGGATCACCATTAGTGTTAAAGATCAAATCCAAAGGAATTTTCTAGACACTATCTGAAAAAGTTGATTGTGGGGGCTTATTCATGGAATCGCTTGGAGTTCAAATTCAACATTGAAGAACAAGGATTTTGAGAACAACTCTCATGAAGGTATAATTTAAACCATTGTTTAAATTTACCTTATTTTTGAATTAATATGTAAACAACATGATCTAGGTTTAGGAAAAAATTGTAAATTTTTACTACCTATACTTGACACTAAAGATCACATATTTGATATGCTTAAATCTGATTTTCCCAATAATGATATCACAGCTCATATTGTCCTCTATTAATTCATGTTTAATGATTTGATTGTGATGGTAATAATAGATATTGTATGCATGTTGCAACTTGGATCCATAAGATCAAAGTTTTTTGTTCAAGGTGTAGAATTTTTCTATAGAAAATTTTTCTACATTCCAATGAGATTGGATTTGCACTTTTGAATGAAAAATATATCAAAGAGGAACTAACCAACCAATTAGCTAAGCAAGGGGTTGTCTAGCCACCTAGCTGGCCAAAGATGGTGCCAAGTCAGTAAACTGGCTGGACTAGCTTGTTGGCTGAACCAGCTAGCCATGGATATAGGTTGAACAAGCTTCAACCTTCCTCCTCCCATGGTGGTTTGGCCACCTTGATTAGTTATAATGATAATCAATTAGCCTTATGATCTTATCACACAAATATAATTTAGGAAATTAATTACAATCAGAACCAATTTTGAAAAACTTGCCTAAGTTGTATTCATGTGATTATAGAACTTTCCTTAACTTTAAAATTGATTTGAATATGATTACAAATTGATTGAAATAACTTTTGAAAACTTTCCTTCTATTTTGATAATCAATTTTAATTGATTGGAAATAAATTTGGAAAATTTCCATTAATTATTTACTTGGTATCAAAGTTTTGGAAAGTCACATGGAATTGATTAATTTATTGATTTTGGAAGTAATGATGATTAGTTTCAAAAATCAATTGATTTTGAAATATGCATGACCATAATTTGAATCAAATAGTTAATGTTCTATACTTTCTTGTCTTATAGGCGCCATATATACTCAAATGCATGAAAGGATGATTATGGACCAAGGGTTTTAATGAATACCATGTATATTCTATTTTTAGGAATTTGTATTAAATAAGGCCTATACATCTTGCCTTTCTATTTACTATTAAATGTAAAAATTCTCTTTTCATCTCAGTCCCTTTGAATGTAATTCAAGATTTCTTCTATAATGTGTAATTAGTTACATAAGATTGAAATTAGGGAATTTGCTTCTTTTTGGAAGGAGAAGGAAGTGCCCAAGTGAAATACATGACAAGAGACATATCAAATGAAGATTCTTCCTTTTTATGGCTTAAGGGAATAATTTAAGTTGGGCTATAATCATCCAATATATGTTATGCATGCATGTGATTTATGTGTATTATATAAATGATAATGTATGTATGACATAAACTAGTAAAGTATGCATGCCAAGGAGTATATGTATGATATAAATGGGATGTATGTATGATGTAGACTAGTGTGTGAAACCATTAATAGTTAAAACCCAAATTAATTAAAAAAAATCCCTCACTAATTTAAGTTGCATCTTAAGAACATGGTCCAATGCCACCAATCAAAATAATGATAATCAGATATCAATTTTATGATAACTTATTAGCTTCCACCAAGGTTATGCTTTTTTTTTCATGTTATTATTATTTCAAAATATTTTAATTGATGGTTTCAAGTTAACAAACATGTATGGTTTGGAATGACCTTCGTCGATTGACTATATAATATTTAGGAGTAATTAGGTTTCACTTCGAATGTTATTAACAAGTATTTGTTAATGATGTTTGATATGATGGATAATAAATGACAAAGAGTTGTCAACCTAATAATTAGGAGTTATTTGGAGATGTAACTCACAAGGAATTGTCTACCTAGTCTAATTTATTTGGATTCTTGGGCCTCCGTAAGTTCAAGTAAATAAAACCAAGATCCTAACCAACTACAATTATCATTCAATGTAATATTATGATTCTAAAACAAAAAGGTCACTAGAATTGAAGAAAATTATGGGATTCATTTTATTAAAGTGCATATAAAATAAATTTTATGCATAGATATTAATCCTCTTTATTCTTATTGAAGGTTGTTTAAAATGATGAATAATAACTCCTTAGGAAGTATTTTGACTGATAGTCCAAATTACGTGGACTAATTATGAAACTTAAAGATTGTCCCTAAATAAGAAAAGATAGCTTATATCCTTGAGAAGGACTATCATGTCTATATAAAGATTTAAGTGAGTATGAAAGTTTTGACTTTGATGCTTACTTAAAGCACAAGGAAAATGCTAAATAAGTAGTGTGTGTGATGCTAGCTTCAATGTGTCCAGAGTTTCTGTTATATACAAAAATGGCCTTGCGAGCTCGTAGTCCCAAACACGCCCAAGGCACTTTGCAAACTTCGCTTTGCCCACCACAAAGTGGCACAGCGAGGTAACCCCGATATCCTTCTCGCGAAGTCGGCCTCGCCTTGTCCATCACAAGGCAATAATGCAGCAGGATCATCCAGACATATCTCTCAGCACTACCCTCACCTAGCTAGGCAACGACCTAGCGAGCCGATGAGGAAGCCACAAGACTCGCCTGCCAAGTAGCAACACCAGACTTGCTACAGCAATCTCCACAATACCCCCGAGCTAAGGATTCCCCCTTAGGATGCCCAAATGTCTTGCTTGGCATGACAACACCAAGCGGCAGACACCGACAGGTTCAGGCCTATTATCAACTTGGGGAGACCATTTTACAACGGCTAGTTTGTAGTCCCTTTGCTGTCTTTTCTCATTTATATCTTGATGTAACACAACTATAGCTTGTAATTAATGAATGAAACTCCTCCCTCCTTTATAAATAGGATTACCTTGTTAGAAGAGCAGAGAGAGGCCAACTCTGAAAATAGCAACTCTTACATTAATAGAATCTCTGTCGTGGACGTAAGGTCCAGTGCTGCCCAAATTTAGCTGAACCACGTTAAACTCGCCGTCTCTTCACCCCCTCTTCCTCTCGGCCTATCTTCTTCTACACTTCAAAAGCAACATTGGATTCCCGAACTCTTCTCCATTGGTTGAAATTTGGGTCTCCTGCACGAACCAAATCTCATCATCAACATTTTGGTGCTGTCTGTGGGGACCATCTGCTCTCTGAAGTCTTCTTTGCAGCTCAACAATGGCCGGAGGAAGAATGACTCAAAGTTCTACTGTTCTAGTTCCTCAGTAGCACACTACTGCGCTCGAAACCCAAGAGGTACAGACTCCCGATTAGTCTCGATCGACACTCGAAAACACAATCAGGGATTTGGCTAAAATTGTTAAGGTGCTCGCTAAAGCACAAGCATAGAATGCATAAAGACAAGAGGAAGTCATGGCACAACTCCAATAGCTTCGTGAGGAAGCTCAGAGAGAAGCTCACAACGATTGTGATAGCCAGCAACTGGGGGGCTCGCAGCGAGTAGAAAGCTTTGCCCCTCAATGTGAAGGACAATGCCTAACAATGGAAGAGGTCCTTCGTAGGCTCAAACAGCTAGAAGAGCATTTGCAGCCTCAGAGCCATCAGCCTCGTGATGAGGAGACCTCGCCATTTTCTGCAGAGGTCGAGAAGCAACCTATCTCGCAGAAACTCAAAGTGCCCGCTATCCCATTGTATGACTGGAATAGGGACCCGAATGATCATCTGGACGCATTCAACACTCAAATGGACCTCCAGACAATCGATCCCTTAGTGAAGTGCCGCGTCTTTCCCACCACATTAGGGGCACCACCTCGGGCATGGTTTAGGCGCCTCCCAGCTCGCAGCATCGGCAACTAGGAAGAATGCCAAAGGAGTTTTGTTGACCAATACTGAGAGCTGAAGAAGCAACTTGCACCACCTTACCACCTCGCGATGATTTTCTAGTGCAAAGACGAGTCGCTCAAAGACTATGTGGCCCGATTCAAGCATGAGGCTAACTCCATGGAGAATCCCTCAGAGGAAAGCATTCTAACGGCTATCTCAACGGGACTTCGCAAAAATGGCAAATTGTATAGGAGCCTCTACAAGTCCCCCGCTCCAGACCTTGCTGAATTCTATGGTCGGGCATCCAAAAAAATAAGATAGGAAGAAACCTTCGAAATGGAGGAATCCAGGCGTAAAGCGGGCCATAGTGGTCCCACCACAAGCAAAAAGAGGGCTAGTGAGAGTCACGACAACCCCACTCCTCATCTCATGAAAAAGGCAAAACCTCAGTGATCTGAAGGCCGCTTCGAGAGCTACAACATCCTATCAAACACACAGGACTAAATCTTTGCCGTGGAAAGGCATAATGAGGACTTCGGAAGGCCTAGACCAATGAGGGTGCCCGCTAAGCCCAGAGACCAAAGTAGATTTTGTGTCTATCACAATGAGGCTGGGCACACCATCTCAGACTGTCGGGCATTGAAAGACACCATGGAAGACCTCATCAGAAGAGGTCGACTATAGGATTATGTGGTAAGACCATCAGGGCAGCGCGCTCAGTAGGCTCAGTGAGTTGCCACCCAAGAGCCTGAACCCTCCATCCGAACCATGTTCTGATCCTATAACATTCATCTATTATCAAAGGTGTCTAGTTGTACTAACTACTGTACGCTAAATTAATGTAAGTCACCGATTGGCTAGGCATTATCTAGACAAAGAGTTTTCACTCCTTCATTGCAATCTCACTACAGCAAACGATTTTCACCTCACCAGGTGAATGGATTTCACCTTGCCTCAATGAAAAATAAAACTTTGGCAAACGATTTTCACCTCGCCTCTATGAAAAACAAAATTATGGTGAACGATTTTCACCTTGCCAGGTGAATGGTTTTCACCTTACCTTGACGAAAAACAAAACTTTGGCGAATGATTTTCACCTCACCAGGCGAATTGTTTTCACCTCGCCTTGACGAAAAACAAAACTTCGACGAACAATTTTCACCTTGCCTCAATGAAAAACAAAACTTCAGTGAATGATTTTCACCTCGCTTGGATGAAAAACAAAACTTCAATGAACGGTTTTCTCCTCGCCAGGAGAATGGTTTTCACCGCTCCTCGACGAAAAATAAAACTTTGATGAACGATTTTCACCTCACCAGGCGAATGGTTTTCACTTTGCCTCAATGAAAAACAAAACTTTGGCGAACGATTTTCACCTCACCTCGATGAAAAACAAAACTTCAGCGAATGGTTTTCATCTCGCCTCAACGAAAAACAAAACTTTGGCGAATGGTTTTCACCCCACCATAACAAAACAAAATTGTTATAGCTTTCATGCAACTAACCACCTGCAGCTCTCATGTGGTCAGTTCTTATGTCTCGAGCGAGATCTCTCGGGCGCAACTTACATGCAACCCCTCTCCCACTCACAACAGATTGAGCAGGTATGAAAATAAAGCACAGCCGATTGGCAAAAAGGGCATTTCATTAATCATCAAAAGTTTACATATAACGATGCACGGAGCATCTGCTATAGCATTTGAAAGAAGAAAAGCTCATACAACAAAAGACCTCATCCAAGCGAGGCAAAGTTACATTCAAAAGAAGAAGTGAAGAATGAAGGCAAGAAGCTTGACGACCCAGCACAACCATTTCAGCAAGAACAGAAGATCGATCACCGAGCTCACACCTACAAGAAGGATATCAACTCCCAATTCCTCTTGCTTATTCCCTCTGACATGTCCCCCTGAGCCAGACCAAGAGCAAATCCAAAAGTCGTAGTCGCCTGGCCAAGGTGCTACACCACAAGCAGTAGCCAGAGGAGGTGGCTTGAAGTCAGCATAAGATCCCCCAGGAGCCCATCTGGCAGATCCTACGATGGAGCCATGTGCAATGGGCTATCCATTTTTCCCGGCACTCTGCAACAGGCCATCCATGTCCCAGCAAACTTCGTCAGAAGCCAAGACACCAGAACGTATGGAGCTCTTCAGTCTCCTTCATTAAGTTTCTCTGGGACAAAAGAGAGAATGCCCGAGGCTATAAATAGACCTGCTTGGCCTTTTGAAGAATCCAGAAGGTGTCTGACCTGATCTTCATCCAACGACTTGAAACGAGTGACAATGCCATGCCAACGGCCAAAAATGGCAAACAGAAGAAAGTATAGCCTAAAGTAGAACGGAATGACATATGACATGACACTTCAGTCAAGGGAGGGCACTAACTGAAGATACGAATCTAGCCTCGAGAACTTACAACTCCAAGTCAGCAAAGCGAATCGAGAGTTAGAGGGCTTATGTTATATACAAAAATGGCCTCATGAGCTCGTAGCCCCAAACATGCCCAAGGCACTTCGCAAACTTTGTTTTGCCCACCAGAAAGTGGCACATCGAGGTAACCCCAGTATCCTTCCCGTGAAGCCGGCCTCGCCTCATCCATTACGAGGCAGCAGCGCAGTAGGATCATCCAGACATATCTCTTGGTGCTACCCTCACCTAGCAAGGCAGTGACCCAACGAGCCGACGAGGAAGCCACAAGACTCGCCTGCCAAGTAGCAGCACCAGGCTCACTACAACAGTCTCCATGATACCCCTGAGCTAAGGATTCCTGCTCAGAATGCCCAAATGTCTTGCTTGGCATGACAACACCAAGTGGTAGACGCCGACAGGTTCAGGCCTACTGTCAACCTGAGGAGACCATTTTGCAATGGCTAGTTTGTAGCCCCTTTGCTGTCTTTTCTCATTTATATCTTAATGTAACATAACTATAGCTTGTAATTAATGAATGTAACTCCTCCCTCCTCTATAAATAGGATTGCCTTGTTAGAAAAGTAGAGAGGCTAACTCTGAAAATAGCAACTCTTACATTAATAGAATCTCCGCCGTAGACATAGGCTCCAGTGCCACTCAGATTTAGCTGAACCACGTTAAACTCACCGTCTCTTCACCCCCTCTTCCTCTGGGCCTATCTTCTTCTGTACTTTGGAAGTAGCATTGGATTCCTGAAATCTTCTCCGTTGGCTGAAATTTGGGTCTCCCGCACAAACCAAATCTCACCGTCAATAGCTTCAAAAATGGCATGAGAATATGTTACTCTCTAAGATGATTCTACATTTGTCATAATTATATAAAGGGCATCTTCATATTAAGAGATACTAGGTATCTTCAGAATTGTTCAACTATAAGATAGCTGAGGGATCATCTATTGTAAGTCATGTGCTAAAGATGATTAGGCTAATAGAGACATTAGCCTAACTTGGCCATGTGATTGATAATGATCATGTAATGAACATCACACTACATACCCTTCTTAAGTCATTTAGGCATTTTGTCGTGAATTTCTTCATAATTAAGATAGAGGTCTCTCTAAGAGAGTTACTAAACATGCTTAAAATTATTGAAAAGACTTTTAAGAAGGAACAACATGTACTAAAGGTCAATACTTCTTCTAAGCCCAAAAAGAGAAGAAAAAAGAGCCCAAAAAGAGTTCTAGGGCTAAAGTTGGGGTTAAAAAACTAAAAGGAGTGATACAGAAGAAGAAAGAGAGTGCTCCTAAAGACATATGTTACCATTATGGTATAGGAGGCCATTAGAAGCAGAACTATAAAGCTTATCTCAAGACCATAAAGCAAAAGTAGCTTGAAGAAACTTCAACTTTAGGTATCTTTGTGATTGAGATAAACTTGTCTTATTATTCTACTAATTATCTTATTATTCTGCAAATTATTGGCCTTTAGATACCAATTGTGGCTCACATATTTGTGACAATGTGCAGACACTAAGAAATAGTGAAGGCTGCAAAAAGGTGAAGTGGACCTACATATGTGAAATGGAGCAAAAGTTATTGTGATTAGCATAGGAACCTACCTTTTAGAGTTTCCAACGGGCTTGATTCTAGAACTTAATAATTGTTATTATGTTCCTATAATTTCTAAGAATATTATTTTGGTATCTTATTTGGACCAAGTGGGATTTGCATTTACCTTCAAGAAATAAAAGTTGTTTTATTTACATAGTGACTTTTTTATGGTGTGGCAAATTAATTAACATATTATATGTTCTATAACTAAAACAAGAAATCTTAACAATCACAAATAATAAACCAAATTTTAATGAATCCATAAAACCATCCTATTTTTGGCATTGTAGACTTAGTCATATTAATGAAAATAGAATCACAAAGTTACATTAAAATGGGTATTTGGATTCATTTAATTATGAATCATATGGAACCTGTGAATCATTTTCATTAGGAAAATGACTAGAAAACCTTTTACTGGAAAGGGTGAACATCTCAAAGAAATGTTAGAGTTCATGCATAATAATGTATATGATCCAATGACTACTCTAGCTAGAGGAGAATTTTCCTACTTCATCACCATTTATCGATGATTATTCTAGGTATGGATATGTGTATTTGATGAAATACAAATCTAAAGCCTTTGAAAAGTTTAAAGAGTTTAAATATAAAGTAGAGAAACAAACTAGAAAGGGTATTAAGACATTTAGATTATATTTAGATGTAGAATACTTAAGCTAGGAATTAATGGATTATTTAAAATAGTTTGAGATTCTCTAGCAATAGACTCCACTTGTAATGCCACAATGAATGATGTTTTAGAAAAGAGAAACCATAACCTGCTGACATTGTATATTCTATGATAAGCTTTGCAACTTTACCTATCTCTCTCTAGGGCTTTAATTTGGAAACTACTGTATATATCATTAATCCTATCCCTTGAAAGCCTAATGATAAGATACCATATAAGCTATGGTTTAGAAGGAAACCAAGTCTTTCACACATAAACATTTGGAGATGTTCTACTTATATGAAGCAGATTATCATAGACAAGTTTGGATTTAAGAGTGATAAATGCTTATACCTTAAGGAAACAAGAGCGTACAACTTTTACTATCTAGTTGAGTAATAGGTGTTTGTCTCAACAAATGTTGCCTTCTTGAAAAAAGAAGTTATACTTGAAAAGGCTAATTGGAGTAAAGACATAGATCATATGGTTAAGGATGAGCCTAATCAAATATCTCAAGGTGATAAGATAACTAATCAAGCTCAAAGTACACATGTACTTCAGAGATCCAGTAAGGAACGTCGTGAACCTAAAAGATATGGTTTTTTCCTTATACAGGAGACCGATAATGAGCCTATTGGTTACTAGGAAGTAATATTTGATATTGAATCCTTGAAATGGTGTGAAGTCATGAAATTCAAAATGGATTCAATGCATAAGAATCAAGTATGAGATTTGATCATTGCACTTGAAGGAAAAAAATGCATCAAGTGCAAGTGGCTCTTTAAGAGAAAGATCAATAAAGATGGCAAGATACAAACCTATAAGGCTAGGTTGGTGGCAAAAGGTTATAGATAAGTTCAAGGAGTTAACTATGAGGAAACCTTTTTGCCAGTTACCATGTTGAAGTCCATTAGGATTTTAAGTGAAATAGTTACATACATAGTTATAAGATTTGACAAATGGATTTCAAAACAATTTTCCTAAATAAAAATCTTGAAAGAGAATGTATATATAATACAACTTGAGGATTTCATTTCTAAGATTGAACCTTACAAGATATGTAAGCTAAGGAAGCCCATTTATGGACTAAAGCAAGCTTCACGGAGTTAGAACATATGTTTGATGAAGCAATCAAATCATTTGACTTCATTGAAAATGTTGATGAACCTTGTGTGTACAAGAAGGCTAGTGGGAGTATGATTATATCCTTATTGTTGTATTAGATGACATATTACTTATAGGAAATGACATTTCCATGTTTCAATTTGTTAAGTTATGGGTGTTCAAGACATTCTCCAAGAAGGATTTGGGAGAAGGAAGCTTCATTCTAGGTATAAAGATATATAGAGATAGATCTAAAGGTTGCTTAGCCTCTCCTAATTCACATACAAAGATAAGATGCTAAAAAAGTTTAACATAGATAGGTCGAAGAAAAGGTTCTTACCCATGTCTCATGGTGTTCACTTGTCTAGGAAGGAATGTCTTAAGATGGAAGTGTAAGATTAGGTGCAGCCAAGAAGGGTAAATTTCAAAAAATTTCTTCAGAAGAACACCCACAGTGGCCGAACCTAATCCCCCAGAAATCCCTTGTGTAGAGGTTTCAATCAAATAAATACAAGAG
>JANHAO010028043.1:0-10702 GCA_026873985.1 Saraca asoca
CACAAATCATAAATATGCACTAACACAACTGAAAGTAAGTCATTTTGGACCTTAAAATGCTAAGTGAGAGGATAATTAAATGAGTGAAATATTTTGTTATCACAAAGGCAGGCCACAATTGCCCAATGAAAACTAAGTCTGACAAGAGAATGGATTTGACTCACAAAGACTAAGGATGCCAAGTGTAATGCTTTAAAAAAAAGAAGAAAGACTAAAATGAAAAGTTTTTGCAAGGACTAAAATGAGAAGTTTTATTTTTGATAGGGCAAAATTTGAGGTGGTGCATAACTTTGGGGGCAGAAATGCGAATTTCCCCTTTTGCCTTATGCCATAAAAAAATCTCCAGCCAGCTTTTCTATCTCCATTTTCCTGAGCCTTCTCAAAACCCCTATCTTCTCCCGCACTCTCCTTCTTCGTCAAAGTAGCTTTCTGGCATCTTCCTCCTTTCTAGTGCAGACTACTTCCTTCTTAGAGTGTGCTGGCAGCTCGGCACCTCTGTTTGCCCGAAGATCAACCCAGCAAGGTTGTCTTCTTTTTCGATGAGCTTGAGCTTTCTGGTGAATAGCTCCTTCAGCCCAGCTTGGTTGAGTGTGCTGAATCCTTCAACCACCTCCGGCATCCTTCCCCTATTGAGCAGTTGCATTTTCGGCCCTATGTGGAGCTAGTTTGGCCAGCTACCTTTTTCTGGCCACTGGCAATCCTTCAGCTCTAGTAGAGCTCCTCATCGACAATTTGAAAGCTGGTGAGTATTCCTAAATCATAAAATTTATTTTATAGCAATCCTATGGTTAGATTTCAAGATATTTATTTAAAACCCTAGTATGAAATTGATGATGAAAGATGAAATTTTTGTTGTGGTGTTGCTTCAGAATTACTGCAATTAAACTATTGAGTTTATCATCATGCAAATTTTGGAAGTTCCAGCTAATTTTCCATTGGGCTATTCTAAAGAGTGTTGAGGTGAGTGAACAATCCCTTTCCTTAAAAATCCCATGGTAGTCATAAAATAAATCCATTGTATAACATGCTATAAGTTTTTCTGAGTAATGAGATTTTACTTATGTTGGGCTGGTTTCAAAAGTATAATCTTTATGTTTCATATATGCATAAGATGTGTTGCTAAGTTAAATTTCTACAATGTGATTTTAGTTGTATGTTGTTGAAATTGATGCTACCATATTTTTTTTTAGACAAATGGACATGAAACTGCATTTGCAAAATTATTTATGTTTTGATAAACATTGCTTACTCGAATAATGATTTCATGTTATGTTTTATTTTCTGAATCTTAATGAATATACTAGATCCATTGAAAATGTGGATGGTAACCCTCAAGTGCACTTGTGAGTATGAAACTAGCCGGTGTGGAGTAATAAGGGTGGAAAGAGGTATGGAGATATACAATCATTAGCATCCAATAGACGTGTTGGATGGCTTATGATGGATATTATGGTTTGGTTACCATTTTAAATTTGTCCTTGCGAAATCCAGTGGAATGAACTATCTATAATAATCTAATTGGATGTTGGTTGTCATGATTTCAATTATTTAATCTTTTGTTATATTGTGATTTTTTTGAATGTATATCGAAATTGTAATTATAGATTGGGTAAGTGAATTTTTATTTCTGTCGTGTTTTATATTTTCATATACATATATATATATATGCATACTATCAAGCCCATATTTTTTTATATGAGGTTTTAAGTGATTGTGGGTTGTTTGCTCATTGAGTTTCGTTGAAACTTACTATTCTCTTTTCCTATTTATCAGAGCCTTAAGATTCTCCTTTCATCCCTCCATCCCATCCAAATATCGGATCTGCTCCTTGAGTGAGTAGATCACCTTTACGGAGTCTTCAGGTATACACATGGTGGTGTTGTTAGCAGTTGGTAGGGATACATTACATATTTGTATGTTGTTTGGCTACCCAGTAGGACAGGAACATTTTAGTCTGGGCCACTATTTATTTTTGTCATGTGTTGTATAGGCTATTCTGGGCATGTAGCCCCTTTTTGTGTATGTTGCCATTATGCCGGATGCTAGAAAAATAGGGAAAATTCTGTCGGATTTCCAGTAGAATCATTTGTGCATGTTTAAACTTATATCTATAAAAGTTATTTATATTCAATATAAATTGCATTGTTAGTCTTGTAGGAAGGTTTTATCATTGACTTCCTACGTCGATCATGTTCCATGAGTTGGGACGTGGCACCAAGTCCCAACTCGCATACAGCTTGAGCTCATTTCACTAGCCTCAAGCTCTTCAGACAGCGGTGATCCCGCATCAAGAATCTCAACTCATGAGGTAAAGCATCTCATTTGGCAAGAGCCCCATGAGAAGACACCTGGTCTAGCAAAATGGAGTACTATACGAGATTACATCAGCTCATCATAACTAAGTAATCATATGGGACCCATCTGTAGAAAGTAACCTGTAGAAGATTATTTGCAGGAGTTTTATCTGTCTTGTACATTTAATGTTGATGTAATACTTTTACAACATATAAAATTACGTTTATAACCTCATCTCCTCTATAAATAGAAGGAAGGAAATCACAGTAAACTAGGTAGAGATAGCTAAGCCAAAGTTCTATAAATTTTCCCCCAGAGTAATAAAAATACTGTTGTGGACGTAAGACCTGATACTGCTCGAATTTGGTTGAACCACGTAAAAACACTGTCTTCCATTACTCTTCCTCCTCTCCACCATCTTCGTCTCTCATTCTATCTACCAGATTGTAGTTTGAGTCTCAAAAAAACCTCTTATGTTGGTTGGATTTTGGCAGAACCAAAATCCACCATTAACAAGTCACGACTTGATTTAGTGGATGCAGGGTCAATAGAAGGAAAGCTCTACCTTGAAGTCAAGATTTGATCATAGATGATAAATACATGGTTTTACCAACACGATGAAAGCTTGATATATTATGTTTGCCAGCACACTCACACATTCAATTACTAAGATTTCTAGTTTTCGCTTTGGCATGGATATGATTATGATGATTCACATATGGTTTTTCCCCACAGCACCATTGATAAATACGATATATCAAATGTTTTGCAAACTGATATAAGGCATCTTTTATTCCTTAATAACTGATTTAGTTTGAGAGTACTGTTATATCCTTTTTTTCATTGTCACATAAACACCATGTGTCAACAGTACATATTAGTGTAGGAACAAACACCTTTTGCACAAGCTACGATTACCCAATGGACAACTTGATTATGAGACCTCGAAACCCATTGGAAAGAAAAACCTCTAAAGCTTGAGGAAATAGAAGAAATATTGTGCAAGGGAAATTGAACAGACTAAATAGATTTCTTTCCATAACAAGTAGCAACTAAGGCTGAATTATCATAATGAAAAATACAATACTGACAACCTTGTTTGCTTCTGCCACGAGAAGAGAATTGGCAATAATCCTCCCAGCTTGACAAGCAACCATGTTTACTTTATGATCCCTGACAATTATAGCAATAGCACCTGTTACACTCCTATTTTTATCAAAAGCTGCATCAACATTAATTCTAAGATTTTCAGGAGGAGGAAGCTACTAATGAATTCTAGAATTAAACATAATTTAATTTTTTCAAGCTACTACTTTCAACCTATTTGTTGGCGGTGAAATTCGGTCAGTGTGGAAGACCTGAACTTCTGCCAATGAAGAGGAGTTCTGGGATCCAATACTGCCTCTTGAAGTGTGGAAGAGAGGATAGAGAGGAAGAAAATGAAGGAGATGGGCAACACGTTTAATGTGGTTTGGCCAAATCTGAGCGGTACTAGACCCTACGTCCATGGCGAAAGTTTTATTGATATCAAGTAATTTATAGAATTTCTACTTACAAGATTGCTCCTCCCACTCTTACTAACAATGTCATCCTATTTATAGAGAAAGGAGGGGTTACATGTATTAATTACAAGCTACAGTTATGTTGCACTAAATAATAAATGAGAATAGACAGTGAAGGGGGGCTACAATCTGGCTATTGCAAAAAGTAGGCTGCTGAGTGGTCTCCTTAGGCCGGTGGTAGACTTGTGTCTGTCGCTTGATGCTCCAAGCAGAGGGTTCATGACTTGAACGCATCGTAGTTTTTGCTGTGGTGGGCATCACTGTAGTGAGAAGGCGATTTTGAGTGAAGTGACCGATCACCCGATGATTCAATCTTTTGACTTCTTCACTAGTTCGTCCCTTATAGGGGAGATTGTCTCATGGGATGTGTCTGAACCTCCTTGCAGCATTGACGAGTGAGGCAGGGCTTGGCACTCAAGATTACTTTACTGTCGTTGCTTATGGGGGTGTGGGGTTTGGTCTTCGTTGCACTTAACAGTTCGTCCTTGCGGGGCTAATTTCTGTATATAGCATAAGCCCCTAACTCTAGGTTTGCTTCGTGGACTGGGAGTTGCATGTTTCTAAGGCTTAATTCGTATCTTCAGCCAATGTCCTTTTTTAATCGAAGAGTTATGTCAAATGTCTTTTCATTTTTGTTTTAGGCCATACTTTCCCCTGTTTGCCATTTTTTACCATTGGCGTGGCATTATCGCTTATTTTGGGCCGTTGGATGAAGATCAGATGAGATTTTCTCTGAATTCTTCAAAGGGCTGAGCGGGTCTATATATACCTTGGGGCATTCTTTCTCTTGTTCCAGACAAACTTAATGGAGGAGACTGAAGAGTCCCCTATGTTTTGGTGTCTTGGCTTCCGACAGAGCTTGGTGAGACATGGATAACCTGTTGTAGGGTGGCGAGAGACATGGATGCCCATTGCACGTGGCCTCAACACAGAATCTACCTAACGGGCCTCTGTGAGCTTCTCACAATGTCTTCTGGCCACTTCCTCCTACTGTTGCTTGTGGTGCTGCTACCTGGCCAGCTAGTTTTTTATGACTTTTTGAATTGCTCTGGGTCTGGCTCAGGAGGACATGCCAGAGGAATAAGCAAGAGGAACTCTAGGGCTACTGCTCTTCTATGAGCCTGACGACTGGTAGCTGACTTTTTGGCTGCTTTTTACAGAAATTGTAGGCTTTCAGTCTTTTTCCCCTGATATACTGTCACCTCGCTTGTTGAGGTTTGTACGCGGGATGAGTTCTTCTCCTTTTCAGAAACTGTAATGAATGCTTTCACACATTTTTGTATGTAAATTCATAACAAGTTAATGAGAACTTCTTTTAGCTAGTCGGCTACACTTTCATCATTTTTTTGACTGCCTGACTCAATGCAAGAGAGAGATATCACGAGTGAGCCGCGCTTGAGAGATCTCGTTTGAGAGATATGTCCACATGAGAGCTGTGGGAATTTATTCGTATGAAAGCTATGAGAGATTCATCCGTATGAGAGTTGCGGGTGATTATGATGATTTCATTTTGATAATGGCGAGGTGAAAACCATTCGTCAAGTTTTTAGTTTTTGTAATCACGAGGAAGGCTCCAAGACCGTCTCACCCTTGATTTTGTTTTCATAGGATGAAAGTCATTTGCTTGAGACAAGTTTGTAGAGCGATGCTGTAGCAAGGTAAAAACCATTTGCTATAGCGAGTTTGTTTGTAAAGGTTGTGCTGTAGCAAGGTAAGAACCGTTTGCTGTAGCGATGTTTGATTGTAAAGGTTGCGCTGTAGTGAGGTAAGAATTGTTTGCTATAGTGATGTTTGATTGTAAAGGTTTTGCGCTATAGCAAGGTAAGAACTGCTCGCTGTAATGATGTTTGATTATAAAGGTTGCGCTGTAGTGAGGTAAGAACCGTTCACTGTAGCGATGTTTGTGAAGATAGGGAAGACTTTTGTCTACATAATGCTATTGGCCAATCGGTAATTTTTATTAATTCAGTGTGCAACAATTGGTGCAGCCAAGTATCTTTGAGGAGTTACAAGTTTTAGAATGTGGTCCTAATGGAGGGCTCAAGCTCTTGGGTGATAATTCGTTGAGCTTGTTGAGCGCGTTGCCCGGATGGTCTTGCCACGTAGTCCTGTAATCGACCCCTTCTAATGAGGCCTTCAATGGCATTCTTCAGAGCATGGCATTCTGAGGTGGTGTGTCCAACCTCGTGGTGGTAAGCACAAAATCTGCTCTGGTCCCTGGACTTGATGGGTATCCTCATTGGCTTGGGTCTTCCAAAATCCTCGTTATGCCTTTCTGCAGTGAAGATTTTGTCCTGCGTGTCTGACAGGATGCTATAGCTCTCGAAGCGATTTTTGGGTCGCTGAGGTTTTGCCTTCTTTGCAGGATGAGGAGTAGGGTTGTCGTAACTCTTGCTACCCCTCTTTTTACTCACGGTGGGGTCGCTATGGCTCGCTTTATACTTGGGTTCCTCCATTCCGAAGGTTTCTTCCCATCTTATTTGCTTAGTTGCTCGATCATAAAATTCGGTGAGGTCTCGAGTGGGGGACTTGTAGAGGCTCCTGTATAGCTTGCTGTCCTTATGAAGTCCCGCTGAGCTGGCTGTTAGAACACTTTCTTCTGAAGGGTTTTCCACGAAATTGGCCTCATGCCTGAACCGGGCGAGATAGTCTTTGAGCGACTCGTCCTTGCATTGGAAAATCATTACGAGGTGGCAAGGAGGTGCGAGTTGTTTCTTTAGCACCCAATATTGGTCGACAAACTTCCTTTGATACTCTTTCCAGCTGCTAATGCTGCACGGGGGGAGGCATCTGAGCCAGGCACGAGGTATTGTCCCTAGTGTGGCAGGGAAGACACGGCACTTCACTAGGGGGTCAATCGTCTGGAGGTCCATTTGAGTATTGAACGCATCTAGATGATCGCTTAGGTCACTGTTCCCGTCACACAGCGGGATAGCAGGCACTTTGATCTTCTACAGAAGAGGTTGCTTCTCGACTTCCACAGAAAATGGTGATGTCTGCTCATAGCGAGGCTGATTGCTTTGATGTTAAGGGCACTCCTCTATCTGTTTCAGCCTTTGGAGAACTTCTTCCATCGCAGGTCGTTATCCTTCATGATGAGGGATAGAGCTTTCTGCTCGCTACGAGCCCCCTGATTGCTGGTTGTCAGGATCGTCGCGAACCTCTTTCTGAGCTTCTTCACGAAGCTGTTGGAGTTAAGCTATGACTTCTTCTTGTCTTTGGGCATTTTATGCTTGTGCCTGAGCGAGCACTTTGATAGTTTTGGCCAATTCTTTGACCGTGTTTTCAAGTGCTGATCAGGACTGGTAGGGCGTTTGTGCCTCTTGCATTTCGGGTGCAATAGTGTGCTGAGAAGCTGGAGCTATGGAACTTTGAGTCATTCTTCCTCTAGCCATGATTAGGCTGCAGTGGGAACTTCAGAAAGCATATGGATCCCCACAGATGGCGCCAAAATGTTAGCGGTGAAATTCGATTAGTGTGGAAGACCCGAACTTCTGCCAACGGAGAGGAGTTCTGGGATCCAATACTTCCTCTTGAAGTGTGGGAGAGAGGACCAAGAGGAAGAAAATGAAGGAGATGAGCAACACGTTTAACGTGGTTCAATCAAATCTGGGCGGTACCGGACCCTATGTCCACGGCGGAAGTTTTATTGATATCAAGTAATTTGCAGAATTTCTACTTACAAGATTGCTCTTCCCCCTCTTACTAACAATGTCAGCCTATTTATAGAGGAAGGAGGGGTTACATGTATTAATTACAAGCTACAGTTATGTTACATCAAATAATAAATGAGAATAGACAGTGAAGGGGGGCTACAATCTGGCTATTGCAGAAAGTAGGTTGCTGAGTGGTCTCCCTAGGCCAGCGGTAGACTTGTGTCTATCACTTGGTGCTCCGGGCAGGGGGGTTCACGACTTGAAGGCATTGTAGTTTTTGTTGTGGTGGGCATCGTTGTAGTGAGAAGGCGATCTCAAGCGAAGTGGCCGATCACCCGACGATTCGGTCTTGTGACTTCTTCACTGGTTTGTCCCTCGTGAGGGAGGTTGTCTCATGGGATGTGTCTGAACCTTCTCGTGGCGTCGATGAGCGAGGCAGGGCTTGGCACTCGGGATTACTTTGTTGTGGTTGCTTATGGGAGCGTGGAGTTTGGTCTTCATTGCACTCGAAGGTTTGTCCTTGCAAGGCTAATTTGTGTATACAACACTATCCATCCAACAAAATTAATATCTGGAGTACTTTTACTATATTTGAATTCATTCCTATATAAATGTTACATAAAAAAATTTAAAATTTTTTTATTTTTATGTAAAAATTATAATTTTTGACAAAAAATTGTTAAAAATATAAAAAAAATTCACAAAATTTGTAAAAATATGTATTAATATAAATTTCCTTGTTAAAAATATGTATCAATACAAAGTTATAATCTTTAATAAAAATTATTAAAAGCATAAAATTTTTACAAAAATTTATAGAAATATATGTTAATATAAATTTTGTTTAAATGTGTAAGAAAGCATATGTCAATTATTAATTATATTGATTGATACAAGATTATGTTAGTGTGCCGCTACAATAATCGTAAGGCGCAAATAAGACCAAGGGAAAGAAGCGCCGTACACCAAAGCTAGGTCATTCAACTCTCACTAGCAACGAGAAAATGGATGATCCATCATATAAATTGTGTGAATGAACATTATTTATCTGATTACTTAAGTTAGAAGCTTTCATTGAAAACGTAAGGTAACAACATAAAGCTGGCAAATAAGATTAAATATCAAAAATCATATATAACTTTCCTCGTAAATTCTTATGATTTACGTGCTACTCCATTAGTTTATTATTCCAACTATTATTATAATATTGAGATACTGAATTAAATTATCCATATATATAATTACTTGTAAAATCTAATAACGACATGCATTCAGTCATCATCCTATCTCTTCACTACAATATTATTTATTAAATATAATTAAGTTAGTTATGCAAACAGAGATTGAAAATGATTATAAAATAATGAAGTCATTTATTCCATAGAAAGTTTTATAAGAAACATAATTTTAAGAGATAAAGAAATGTTTATATTGTTTGATTGGTTATTAATTAAAAAAAATGATGGAAGTAAGATTTTCAAAAAAATTTATTTTTCACAAAACATGAGAAGTTGCTTATTCAGTTCTCTAAATAAGAAAAACTTAATATATTTATAATAAAATAAAAATATAAAGTTATCCTCACATAATTTAAATAATAATAAAAGTATATTTTAGTTATATCAATAATATTTCTAAGAAAATTTATAGTTGAATCAAACACAACACACAGGAACTTACTTTCTAGGAAGTATTAATTTATTATTATCAATTAAATAACTTTCATCACTTCCTAAAAATTTATCTTCCCAAAAAAAAAATTACTTTTTATATAAATCAAGTGAGTCTAAAATGTAATACTTTTGTGTCATAACTAATTAATATAGTGAATGCACATGTGTCTTTAACGTTGGTTTTTGCTAATCCAAAAAAGTATAATTAGCGATGATTATTCAATACTTAATAATGATTATTGTTGCAACGGGATTGATACAATTGTGAACTTAACGGCAGCTTTTTAATGAACTTAACGGCAATTCTAATATTTTTTTAAAAAAATATCCATTATTTAACTACAATTTTTTATAAATTTAACAACGATTATTTGAGTAAAATTTTAAAATATTTTATTTTTATCAACAATTATTTGCATCAATAGTAACTATTTCAGTTAATTCTTTTTTAAAAAAAATGATTTTTACAACAGTTTTTAGTGTATTTAGAGATGATATTTTAAAAAAAAAATAAAAATTAAATTTTATAATGATTTTAATTGCATTTAACGAACAGTTTTTGCCACTAAATGCAACTTTCAGTTTTCTTTTTCTTAATTTTTCCCTAACACGTTATGACCGTATGATTTAATTTGCTTGTCATTTCTCAATTTTGGATCATCCAGACTGAGAACGGGATGGATTTTCCTCCGGATGAAACCTAAAACTAATTGTTTTTGAGAAAATTCAATTACACAGACGATTTACTCACTTACATTTGTGTTTAATTATGAATTGGTATGACTAATTAATTTACGCTTCAGAACAGGTGTGAATTTGAGGAAGAATCATTATTTGTGCAAGATCCACTTATGCTACCTAATGCTGTACAAACAATCACTAAAAACCACAATGTCATACAATATAAAGAATTTCCAGGAAACAAACGTGAATCTGAACATCAAATAGAAGGAAAAGCATCTCCAACGGTGCAACCCATTGGAGTTACTTAACTTCTCTTTTTATGGGTCCCACTATGCTACATCATCACTTTTTACTTTATACTAGTTTAAGCAACTCTCCATTCCAATGGTGCAATTCTAAAAAATTTACCAAATGGGTCCCATAAGTTATCCCACATCTTTATACTTCATTTATATTTATTTTAATTTTAACTTAAAATATTAACTTATTTATATTTTAATTTTGAGACAATAAATATATAAAAAAGTTTAAAATATATTAAAAATATAGCAAATTTATTTCAACTAATTTTTTTTATCACAATAAGTTAAAAATGATGTCAAATACATAATATTATATAATTAAAATAAAATTTAATTTTGATTGTTCTTATGTCTGAAACGTTCCCAAATATGCTCCACTAAATCTGCTTGAAGTTGATGATGAATTTGTCTTTGAAAAACAAGTGCTTTCCTTTGTAGGTATATTGCAAAATCGGGATGAGGTCCATTAGATACTTCAGCTATTGAGATGTCATTGTTTAGATGATCGTAAGAATAATCAAAATTACCAC
>JANHAO010028044.1:0-10700 GCA_026873985.1 Saraca asoca
AGGCGCGAGGGGGGGGGGGGGGGGGGGGGGGGCAGAATAAGGGCTACTGAAATCATATATGGAAGCTTCAAGTCCCTCAAAGAGTTCATTCTTTTTTTTTTTTTTTGGAAATTTTGCCATGGAAAGCTGATAACTAATATTATCAATAGGGGTGAAACTAGAAGAAAATTTTTGAAAGGATTAAAACATAATTTATTAAAGACTTTAATGAAAGTGTTTTAAAGTTTAGAAACTATATATAAATTTATTGAAAAAGTGTAAAATCGTAGGGGAATTTTTTGAATTTTTCCAACTTTGAGGTGCTACGCAAAGCTTGTCACCTGATCATCATCTCTATACTGATTGGATGGCAAATTATAGCTATTCTCCTACGCTACGAATTCATTATTTTTACTCTTCTCCATAGATCTTCAATTTGCTTCTTGCTGATTCTCTCAAGATCTCCAAGAATAGTTCTGTGATTATTTTTCAGTTTCTTTTTTTTCTCCTGCTTTTTGTTTAAAAAAAATAAAGGATTTACTTTTTGATGCACTTAAAAAAATGTGTATGCATACTTCATATGCAAGATACAGAGCAAGTTACTTTTTGTAAATTTTTTACTAAAAGGCTGTAATTTTTTTTTATAAAAAGTAAATTTGCAAAAAAAATTTACATTGCAAGTTTGATTAATGATGTTGTAATTTTTTTCGATACAAAATTCATGGTAAATTGTAACTTTAAGTAAATTACTATGAGTAAATATAATTTTCATAAAGTTGCAAAATAAAAAAATAAAAAAAAATGTAGAATGTGCATGAAAGCATGCATTAGTTTTTCAGTTGATTTCCATTTGCTTGGAGACATTTACAAGAAGCCCATTTCAGCAGCAGTCCAAAGGGCCATAAAATGCCACAAAAGAATAGATAAAGTCGTAGCGACTCCACTGGGGATCGAACCCAGAATCTCTGGTTCCGTAGACCAGCGCCTTATCCATTGGGCCATGGAGTCATCCACGTGACTCTCATGGCTACAAGTATAATAAAAAAGACAATTGTAAATGAATTATGGCTTTCCATTTGGAAATTTTTTAATCTAGATTACATGCACAAATTTAATGCATCAATGAAGAATAAAAACCATAATGTACAACTCATAGCATACAAATGATGTCCAAAGATAACCATCGCAACTATTAGAATGGATCAATTCACGTCATTTAATTTATACCGTTGAATACTTTTTTTGTATAATGAATTTCTCATAAAATTTAATATTTAATTCACAACATTATGTATGTAAATTATATTTATAGAATTTTATATTAATATAAAATTATTTTATACTTCATTTATTTACTTTAAAGTTAACGTAAAATATATTTTTTAAATTAAAAATTAATTACTTGATTATACATTTAATATTATTTTTAACTCAGTATGCAAAATCATACTATAAAATCAATTATAATTCAATGAGTAAATTGATAGAAGTAACATCTAAAAAAAAAAGTCATACAATAATATGTTATAAATCACCTCTTCGATCACCAAGTCCTTTACATATCCCGATGTGTGCTGAGTTATTCAAAAACGCTCCAAACTATATATGATAGTCAAACGGTGTACTTGACCCATATCCATAAGTTATTAAAATATGTTCAATCAATTTAAATTTGATCTTAAATATAAATTAGGGATAATAATTTTGACCAATTTCTATTTAAATATCTAAACGGTTCACGTTTCAATCCATTCATATCCATCTATTTAAGTTGTTTTTTTTTCTTCTTTTGTTTAAATGGATTAGGTCAATAATTGACTCTATCAAATAGTAGTCATATAGGTCAATCATAAATAATCTTTTATTCATTCATATTTAAGATCAAATTAGATTAGTGGATAATTTATGTTACCAAAAAAGACAAATCAAAATTTTATTCAATCATTAATTTTATAATTATTATTGATATTAGAAGCCTAGCCTTTTTTTTTTGGTGATGCCTAACTTTATATGTTAATATAACTATTTATTTATTTATATTTAAGATTAAATTTGGACATATTTTAATAACTAATGCAAGACAATTCAAAATACTTTTAATTTCTTCAAAATGCTTAAAAGTGTAAATTATATTATTAATTGGTTTCAAAAGAAAATTAAGAAGCAAAATGCTAGTTTATGCATGTATGTAATTATGAATAAGAAGTAGTTGAACAAGGAGCAGTGTTTAAGGACGGAAGAACTAATTCTACGTTTTATATTTCTTTGGTCATTAAACTCTTCTCCTTCCTCAAATACTTTTATTTATAATTAAGGTTTGTTTATAATTTCAATATTATATGCAATTTTACTGATATGTTAAATTTTAAATTTTCGTAGTTTTACTATATAATGATTGCATTTTTATATTTATTTATAATTTTTTTAATTGTAATTATAATATTTTAAAATTATACTTATAAAAAATAGATGCATATATAGTCTAACAAAAATATTTGAGAAATCAAGGTTTTTGATATTCCTATAGATTTCTAATACGTGATGTAAAACAGTTTTAAATAAATTGTTGCATAAAAAAACCTAATTCAAATGTGATACATTTTTTTTTACCGAACTAATGAATTTAGGCTAGGTCAATTTTAAATTATTATTAGATATTTGGTTTAATTCATTGTCAATTAATGTTCTAAAAATTTTATCAATTTGAATAGTCCAAAATAATAATTAATCTTAGTTTTTCAATCAGTGATCGATCGACTAAGACTAAGTGAAGAATTAGTATCTTGGCACAAACTGCCTCCTGCTGATCAATTACTCCATTTGATCAAATGTTATAGGGTATAGGTTTATCAACCGAAGAATTTCATAAACCAACCATTTATTTAATGCATACTAAAAAACATGATCTAATCTACGCGAACAACATGACATTTGCAACCTTTTAGTGAAATTCTAGCTAACATCATTAATGCATTGCAAACATGTGGTAGCAGTTTATTCATCCAAAAATATGCTAATTAGTATGTTTGACACCTATATATATCTATAGGTATTCCTCTTCTTATATCAGTTTTTTATATACTTAACGAAATTCTGCTCAAATACTGACTTAGGCATTGGAATATGTTTGGTGGACCACTTTCGTCTTGTGTGGCTGACCTTTTCATGCTTACAAGTTACCACTCTACTTATCTCTTCACCGCTAGTCAACATCACATTTAAGGAAGTTTTATTTGGCATTGTCTATAACCTTCCTAACTACTTCATGACTTCTTGTCACTTTCAGTCATAATCATCACATGCTCCATAATCTAATTAGTGTCGCCATTGTGAGAGAGTGAGGGATGATCATTATCAAGACTGGATGACAAAGGAAGCTCACCAAATTATAGTAGAATTTGCAACGCTCTGGCAAAACAGTGTCATCAGTTGAAGGAGGAGCTTAGTGCTCTTTTTTCACACTCAAGGGTAGTTCACTTAGCCTCCACCACCCTCTGATCCTACAAGCCCTATCCTTAGGGAAGTTAATCCAACCACTTCACCCTTACCTCAGATAGTTTAACCCGTTCACATTTTGGAACACCACCTTCAGTTGCCTCCCCCACCTCGTTTACCATCATATTCTATAGTTCCTATTGTGTCTTTGCAAGGAATTGCCACTATGCACTTATCTTATAACCCATGCACCTCATTTCCACTAATCTCCCAGGTCCAAACGCTAATTAGGTTGATGGTCCCCAATATTTCTCTTGCTTCACCATATATGGCTAGTATTTGTCATCACGTTACTGGCATCCATGAACCATATGACCCGTCGAACCCCACCATGAACCTCACCCAAATCTTTAGACAGTTATCCTTCGGCTAAAAAGAAAACTACCCATTCTTAATAGTTGTGATGACTATTCCTCTACTCAATTATTTCAAACCACCAATTCACATAGACCTATATGTTAGTATAACCAACCCACGATAGCACTTAGAAGCATTCTGCGCATCAATGTTATTGTCAAGTGTCCAGGATGCTATCATGTGTCGAGCCTTTTCTACTACCTTGAAAAAGGTTGGCGTGGTTCACCAACCTGCCTAGGCAGTCAATTGGTAGCTTTCAACAATTAGCTGAAGTGTTTTTTATGCATTTACAACTGGTCGAGTGCCTTGAAAGACTTCAGCGACCCTAGTCAATTTCCAATAGGGGCGACAGGAAACTCTTAAGGAGTATTTGGCTCACTTTAATGCATTAGCATTGGAAATTTGGGATCTCAATGAAGGGGTAGTAGTATATCAAATTAGTGCACGGCTTCGATTAGGGCATTTCTCCTTTTCACTGGCCAAATGCCCTACCACTTGTCTTTTAGGGTTGCTAGCTTATTTGAAAAAGTATATCAATGTGGAAGAAGTGGAATTCAATCGGTGGCAAATTGAGTGAACAAAGGCAAATAATACACCTTCCTGGGAAAAACCCACAAATCGAGGTAGAGGACCTCCTCAAGGGAAATTTAATAGGTATGAGTTATTGAATGCATTGATTAGCAACAAAGTGTAGGACGTTCATGTGGCTGAACTGATGAAGTTCCCTCAGCCAAAGCAATGAAAATATCCCTTGTCAAATAAGTCCAAATTCTATAAATTCCACTGAGACTATGGGCATCTTATGAATGATTATGTTACTTTAAAGATGAAATCTAAGCATTTATACAACAAGGGCATCTTTCTAAGTATAAAATATTTCATGTGAGTGAAGAGAAGAAGGAGAGTTCACCGCAACTAAGCGATTAAAAAGCAAGCAAGTGGTAGTGGATTCTCCCGTCTTGGGAACAATTGAGACAATCACAAGAGGTTTTGCAAGGGGGAGTTTCCTATAATACTAGAAAGAGGCATTTGAAGGAGGTACAAATGCTCAATGGAAGGGTTGCCACTCTTACACGCTTTATGTCCAGTTATTACTTTTCTGCCACAATCATATTAGATAACGAAAAACAATTTGACAATGGCGACTTCGAAGACTTTCGCCTCAGGTATACCCTCATTTATACACTTGTTTGTAGCGATAAGAGTCTCACATATCTTAATATGAAGGTTGAGAATCAAGCAGAGATTTACTTTTGTCGAGCATCCCTAATTAAATGAGCAAATTGAACTGTCAAATAGAATCATTTTGGAAAGATTGTGTAAGAGGCTAGATGAGGCAAAAAAAAGATGGATTGAAGAATTGTCAAGCATTTTATAATTATACAGAACTACTATGCACTCAATTACTAGTAAAACCCCTTTCATGTTGGCATACGGAAATAAGGCTATGCTCTCTAAGAGAGTTTAGGCAAATGCTCTAATTGAAGAGAGCAATATAAGCACCAAAGAATAGACAAAAAAAGGAGAGAAGATCTAGATACGTTGATTGAGACAAGAGAAGCATCTTAACTCTGAAACAAGCACTACAAAGCAAAGAATAGAAAAGTAGCAAATAAAAGATTAAAAAATAAAGCATATGTAAAAGGAGACCTAGTTTTACGAAAAGTGGATGGATCGAGAAAGATTGAAGTTGAAAGGAAGTTGGCAGTTGTATGGAAATTTATCCTTTATTATAAGTTGATTAGTATGTGAAGTTATGTAAAAAATTGTAATAAATGCACTTTAATTTTCTAAATCAACAGGTAAAAGAGATTTTTCTCGCTTACCTATTAAGCAAGGAGTTTTGACATCGGACATCCACTAGCTACTAATCAATCAAACCATGGTTGATCTCTTATTGTCACGGGACCAATTTCAAAGTCGAACTTTCGCCATTTTTTCATTCCCTAGGAGTCAATCTTGAGCCGCAATGAATGCTGATATCTTATGTTGTCGCAACACAAGGATAAGAATAAATTTTATACAAATAATATTACACTTTGAACTTAACTTTGAAATCCTAGATAGATAGATAGACAATACTACACTTTGAACTCATAAAAGAGTTATTGTGTTAGGTAATTCTTCCTTATTATTAAGTAGTGACAAGTTTAATAACATATGGAAATGAGTTAAAAAAAATTATGATTTTATTATTAAATATAATATTTGTATTTTTTAAAAAAATTAATCTAATTAGAATATTATTCATATGTGATTCTTATGCATGACATGGGTTCATACTAGGTAAAGAGACAACAAGCAACATTTAATATATAAAATATTTCCCCAAAATTTGTGGAACAGAAAGGATAAAGAAAATCTTCATGACAGATGTATAGATACAGATTCCTCTTACCTTTTATTCTTTCTTTTTCTTTTTCTTTTTCTATGTGTGTTTGATCTACAAATCATTAAATAAAAAGGAAATCCATGTAATATAATTACTTGCATATTAAGGAGAGGAAAAAAAAAAAAAGATAAAGGAATAAAAAAAAAAGAGAATTAATATATACTAAACAACAGAATCACACGTCATCTGTACTGCCATTTGCACTTCATGCAAACACAAAAGGAGAAGAAAAAGAAAAAGCTTTATGATATACATGTATTTACAGATTCTCCTCCCAATCAAAGAAGCCTCACAAATTAAATCTGGGGATTTTCTTTTCCTTTTTAAACTATCCTTTTAAATTTTTTGACTTTTAATAATTTTAAGAGTTCTACTTTGACTTTGCTACGTATTCGTCAAATACATACTGGCATGTATTCGAAATGTTTTAAAGAAATTTTTATGCAGTTTTAAATGGTTAAATTGTAATTTTTTATATATTTATTACATATAAAATTTATATATACTTACAATTTTTTTAAAAAAACCCTATATAAAAATTCATATTTTTTATGTTAGACTTTCATAAAATCTCATAAGTTTTTTAATGGATTGAAATTTAATTAATTATTAGCGTAAATCAGTCTTATGATCTCACTACTCTTGGATTGTTATGTTATTAAAAATTGTTAAAATTTTTTTATTGTTGATAAAAATTTAGAGTTACTTTAGGTGGCATCTTTCTTTTTAGTCACAGTGTCTATATACACACACAGATACACTTTAATCATAACACATGTCCTCATTGTCATCCAATAAAAAAAAGTTATTTGTTTACATGTTAATTTTGTGAAACCTACATTGTGGGGGCCTATTTTTGCTTGGGACCCCGCTGAGACTGCCTAAACCATTGCCCAGAAGGCTGCACAATGTAATTCTATAGGTGACCTCTCTTGATGAGGTCTACGATGGCATCCTTAAATGCCTAACATTCCGAGGTGGTATGCCCAAACTCATTGTGAAAGGCGTAGAACCATCCCCAGTTGCTCCTAGACTTATTGGGAGTTTTTAAGGGCTAAGGCTTCCCAAAGTCCTCTCTATCCCTTTCCATCACAAAGATCTTATCTTGAGTCTCTGTCAAGATGGTATAGCTGTCATGGCGACCTGGATGTTGAAGTTGTTTAGTTCGGGCCTTCTTGGCGGGCTGGATATTGGAGTCGTCCTTTTGATCTTTGCGAATGCTCTTTTTTCTAGTTTAATCTGAGTGGCTAGCTTTAAACTTCTTCTAACTAAAGGTCTCATCCTACTTGATTTGTTTAGCGGCTCGTTCGTAAAACTCACCCAGATCCTTGAGTTGAGATTTGTAAATATTCTTGTACAACTTCCCATCTTTGCAAAGCCTCACAAAGATGGTTGTTAGAACACATTCGTCCAAGGGACTATCCATGTTGTTGACCTCACACCTTAACTGAGTGATGTAGTCTTTTAGCGACTCATCTTTGCACTAGAAAATCGTGGCGAGATGACAAGGTGGCATGAGTTGTCTCTTCATCGCTTTGTATTGGTCTACTAACTTCCTTTAGCACTTCTCCCAGTTGTCAGTGCTACAAGCCAGGAGGCTTCTAAACTACGTCTGAGGCAAGCCCTCCAGTGTGGCTGGGAAGACACGACATTTCACAAAAGGGATGATTGTTTGGAGATTCATTTGGACATTGAATGTGTCTAGGTGCTCATACGGATCGCTGTCTCCATTATATAGCGAAATCGAGGGGACTTTGAGCTTGAGCAGGAGAGGATACATTTCGATCTAGATGGAGAATGGTGACCTCTCATCGTAGTGAGTTCAACCACTCGGAGCTCGGACATGTTTCTTCAACTACTTCATCCTTTGAAACAACTCTTCCATTAATAGATCCTACGCTTCGAATCGCTAGTTGGAAGATTGTTGATTCCTTTGGTCTTCCTGATCATGAAGGCAATGGCCTAGAATATGCTCCTGAGTGGTTTTGTTCAGATTTTCAGCTTGTTGGTGGAGAACATCTCCGAGTGTAATGACCTCGGTTTGCCTCTGTGCACCTTGAACTTGTGCTAACATTTGAAACACCTTAGCCATTTTTCTCACCAAGCCCTCTAGTGATTTTTAGCACTGGTGCCATGTTTGCATTTCATTTACTCTAGGAGTAGTGACGGAAAGTTGGTGGTGAACAGAGGGGGGCAAGCCATTGGTGACTTAAGTAGTAGAAGAACTTGTCGTATAACCCTTAGGCTAGTTGTTGGCAACGCCTGGCTTCTTGATGGCTTTTCCCTTGGCCATTACAGCTAGATAGAGGATGGAACAGAATGTAGAGAATTAATCAGAACCCATATGAGTCCTCACAGACAGCGCCAAAATGTTGACAGTGGAATTTGGTTCTGGGCCAAACTCTAGTCAATGGTAAGGATTCTTATAGGACTCAAACTATTTCTAGTTGGTAAAGGTTGAGGGTAAAGGAGGAGCATAGGGGAAAAGCAGTGAGAACACAATATTTTTAATGTGGTTCAGCCAAAGTTGAGCGGTACTGACCTCTACGTCCACAGTAGTATTTTATTAATCTAAAGAAAATTTTACAAAGTTTTGGTATAGCAATCTCAGCCCTTCTATAAGGATCCCCCACTTCCCATTTATAGAAACTGGGAGGTTACAAGTGTAATTTTATATGCAGTAAATAAGTTACATCAAATATTTAATGTACAGGACAATATAAGCTCCTGCAAATTAGTTTCTGCAAGTTACTTTCTATAGGGTAAGTCCCTTGCTAGTCGGCTGATGTAAGCCTGTCTATTGTTCTGTCTCACTAAGCCTTTGGCCGGGCAATACATTGCATCTCGTGAACTATTTTTGGCTCGAGGTCGCTGTTATCCTTTAGCAAAGTCGAACTCGCACTTATCGAGGTGAGCTCAAGTGGGGCAACTCATTTCTTGCTGAGCTGGATCTCTAGCCTTTGGTCTCGTTGTATCTCGACCTAGCGATTAGTGAGGTGGCAGCTTTCGGGCGACCTTAACGAACTGGACTTGTTTTGCTTGGATTTAATCCATTATTGCGCCTTTGTCAGCCCACTTCATAGAACCAGATTCCACTTATAACAAATAACATTTGGAAATAAGTTAAATTTTTTTTATGATTTTATTATTAAATATAATATTTGTATTTTTTAAAAAAAATTAATCTAATTAGAATATTATTCATATGTGATTCTTATGCATAACTTGGGTTCATACTAGGTAAAGAGACAACAAGCAACATTTAATATATAAAATATTTCCCCATAATTTGTAGAACAAAAAGGATAAAGAAAATCTTCATGACAGATGTATAGATACAGATTCCTCTTACCTTTTATTCTTTTCTTTTTTTTCTATGTGTGTTTGATGTACAACTCATTAAATAAAAAGGAAATCCATATAATAGAATTACTTGCATATTAAGGAGAGGAAAAAAAGATAAAAGAATAAAAAAAGACAATTAAAATATACAAAACAACAGAATCACACATCATCCATATTGCCATTTGCACTGATTGAGGCAGAGGACTTCCTCAAGGATGATTTAATAGGTATGAGTTATTGAATGCACTGATCAACAATATAGTGTAGGACATTCATGTGGTTGAACTGATAAAGTTCCCTCAACCAAAGCAACAAAAATATCCCCTATCGGATAAGTTCAAATTCTGTAAGTTCCACCCAGACTATGGGCATCATACAAATGAATGTGTTACTTTAAAAATGAAATTGAAGTGCTTATATGGCAAGGACATCTTTCTAGGTATAAAAAGTTTCATGTGAGTGAAGGGAAGAAGGAGAGTAAGGAAAGAGAGAGTTCCCCATAGCCCGAACAATTAGAAAGCAAGCAAGTGGTAGTGGATTCTCCCATCTTGGGAACAATTCAGATGATCACAGGAGGTTTCGCCATGACGAATTTCCAATAATGCTAGAAAGAGGCACTTGAGAGCAATCATGACAGTAGAAGGAAAAAGAAAATAGTACATTATGAACTAATTTGTTTCACAAAACAGGACTTCAGGATATCAACAGGGATCATGATGATCTGATGGTGATTTCAGCCTTACTACATAACTTTATTGTCAAGCAGATATTGGTTAATTAGGAGGATAAGTATAGGTAGAAAGGACAGTGACTCTAAGATTAACATTGGGAACCTAACCATTAGTAAAAAATTTGGACATTACATTCCTTGTGGTGGCCATTGCAAATTGTACCTACAATGCCATCTTGAGGCTACCATCATTGAAGCAAGCTAGAGCTATTGTTTCCATTTCCCATTTGCTAATGAAATTCCTAAAAAAAGAGGGTATTAGGGAGGTGCAAGCTAATCAGTAAGTCGCTTAAAGATGTTGCTGTTAGTCGTATATGGGTGCCCTAAAGTCAATTTAATTAGGCTCTATTGCATCTATGACTAAGCGGTCTGTGGATTTGGATACTAAAGGTTGAATATTCA
>JANHAO010028045.1:0-10699 GCA_026873985.1 Saraca asoca
TATTGTACTGTACTTGTAATTGAGTTCTGGATGCTCAGTAGGTTATTGTTGTTCAGTCTGGGCCACTGTATATTTATGTAAATTGCTTATCAGGTTCTAACAAAATAAAGCCTTGAGCCTCGATGTCCAATTTATAGAGGAAATTCTGTCGAATTTTCGACAGAAATAAAAGAAAACTAAGGGTCAAAATGTATAGTTAGGCTTGTAGGAGGTCTCCTACGGGCAATCTTCTACGCCGGTCACGGACTTGAGAATTGGGTCGTGACAACGGCAACTAATAGCTCCAATGGTGCAATCTATTGGAATTGCTTAACTTCACTTTTTGCTGTAATATCATCACTTTTCCATACAAAATATTATTTTATATTTAAGTTACATGTGAATGTCACATCATTTAAGAACCACTTAAGCATTCCCATTGAAGATGCTCTAATGGGTAGAGAGATGAAAGGCTAGGCTACCTAGCATCCCAATTATATCTTTCCTCAACTTATTTTTTTATTCAATGAAATAAACCAAAAGACGCCTTTAGGGATGATAATTTTATCTGCATACCTATTTATCCGTGCATATTTGCCTGTGATGGGCGAGTATGAGTATAGAAAAAGTGATCGTGGACAGTATGGATATGAAAATTGTACCGGTAATGAATACAGGTAGGATGTTGGCTGAGGGACTAAAGTGAAATTTTAATATTTTTCATTGGAGTCATAAAGTAATTTTATATTTTTAGTAAGAATTTATTTAAAGTCAGTAAAAAATTCATGAGGTCAAACTATAATTTAGAAAAAAAATTTAATTCTAATGGGTATATCTGTGGATATACCCATACTCACGGATGTAAATTCATATCCGAATCCGTTATAGTGTTTGTAGGTACGGATAGAATATGGGTATGAAATTTTCTGATGAATACGAATATGGATATTGTCATATCTATTTAAACCCAACCCGTTATCATTCCTAGACGCATCTCCTTTTACATCAAAGTTGAGGAAATTTATTATTATTATTATTATTATTAAAACTCTTATGTATTAGAGTTGAGTGAGTATTGTAGTATTTTTATTAATAATTTTAAAAATTGAATCCCTTATTAGACATTGATTTTTTTATTCAATTATTGATATACTGATTGAATTGATTTTACATTAAAAAATATAAATTATATATATTAATATAATAGGATAAAATATGAATTATTCTCTTAAAATATAGGATGCGTTCAAATAATTCCTTCGCAAGTTACCCATTTAATCTTTTAATTTGTCTCCGTCAAACATCGTCATGTTCATAAGTCATAAAGGAAGAAATATGTCCCGCCCGATTACACGTCAAATCGCCTTCTTCCCAAAACAATCCTTGAGTTGTACCTGAAGCCAAAAAGCACGGAGCTCGGAGAAAGACATCAGACGTCTAACGCTGCCGAGTAGCAGTTGAAGGTCCGCGGACACTGATATAAACAATTTAAAAATAAATCATATTATTATATTTAATATAAAATTTTAAATTATAATGTATGTTAAATTATTTAAAATATATATTATATTTTAAATTATTTAAAATATATATTATATTTTATAATTATCCTCTAATTTTAAATTTTGAAATCTTTGTCTTATTATCTACTTTATTAAATATGCCATTTTTAATGTATGTAATTATACAGTTATTTATCTATATATCTTCCGTTTAGTTATGTAATAAATTCTTCTCGTGATCTTCATTATAAAATAAAACAACACAATTAATTAATTTTGCGTGATTCTTTTAGATAAATTTATTAAGTTATTTTGGAAAAATAAATTCAATGATTATAACAAAAGATATAATCAGAGTCAATTTAAAATAATGAAATTTTATTATTTAAAACTAATTTAAAATTTTAACATGATAAGTCAATAGTTAAATATATAATTAATAAAAATAAAATTTAAAAATTAGTAAAAGTAATTTAAAAAATACCAATTTTAAGAAAATCAATTAAAATACCTTCCACGCTGCTGGTGTGTCCGTAGTTCCGTAAATTGACCCAACAGTGAATAGCATCATCGACAACTTGCGCTTCCATTTCGACTTTTCAGCAATTAAGCAAAATAAACATGGCAATTTCTTGAAGCTCCACTATACTTATTAGAATTTTCTTCTTCCCAACACATTGTGGGTTAGTAAATTTATAATTAGTTCTCTTTTTTATTGGATTAAGCATGTAAATTAGTGATTTCTGGTACATTAGTGTTGATTAAATGGTGGAGAGAAGGTGAGGCGGAATGTCTTGATGGTTTTGCAGAGTTTGACTTCATGCGAGGTAGCCGTGTGAGGGAAATGACAAATGTATCCAATTGGCACTCAATTTGGACAAACCGGTTTGGTACATCAATTTTTATGTGTGTCTGATTCGCACTAATTCACATATTTTTTTTACCCAATACCCTTACTTGTTGGTCTGACTGACGGGTCCAATTTTTAAACTAAGCTTTTATTCATTTTACGATTTTCGTAAAAAACCTCTTTCTTCTCACATAAGACCATGCAAGACTTAGCTTAAAATTGACTTTTTAATATAACATTTTAAATATAAATGGATTGTATACTTAATTGCTATTGATAGAACATGTGAGCCACGTTTTAAAAATAATAGATAATTATTATCACCAAGCCTTAAAAAAATAAGAAAGAATTTCTTCAGAGCTAAGTTTGGTATGGACTTTCAATATTGACATTTCGACTTATCATGAATTCACAAAGCTTACTGATGATATTTATCCATTCTGACACTAATGAATAAAGTTGGGTTTTCGTATACAAAGGCTTACTTGAACATATCACTTTCACCATGCCATGAGTCCGTGACACATTAAGTTCCATTTCCGTGAACAATGGTAATTAAACTGTCATAGCGGAGTACCAATTTCGACTTCTTGATATTTCATCGTATAACAAATTTCATCGTTGCAGACAACTTTTGAGGATATGCTAATGTCGTTCCTACTTCCAGATTTGGTTAACACATCATCACAGTACAATACTGATGCATAATGAGAAACAAGCTGCAAACTTCAACATCAACCAAGGAGGAAACGAGAGCTTCAGATATTTATGATAATAGCCACAAATGTGTAGTTCGAATACACTATCATGACGGCGGCTACATAATGCCCAAAACTCAAATCTAAAGGGTATCAAAATGACAAACAAAACCATGAGCAAAAGATTTTTTTTTTTTCTTTTGATAAACACACTCAACCACCAAAACCAAAATGCTCAAATGTTTTGGGGGCAAGGTACCTTTTTAAAGCTGTCGCACCTTTTAGCCATTGTCCTGTTCTCCCTGTTATCTTCATGTTTTGGAATGCAGATCCCTATTTTAAGATGTATAATATCAACAGTCTACCTACCCTAATTACAACCCCATTCACACAAATGTCCACACAGCAGAAATCCCCAAGTCATCTTCTCTAGATGCCTCCAAGCTACCGACAAATGGACTCCCTTGACACTCCGCTGTCATTCTGCAGTGTGCCAGAACAATGAACTCAATCAACATGGAATATTAAAAAAAATGCATCATTACCTGAACAGAAAGAAAAGGGAGGGAGGGGGGGGGGGGAGAAGGCAAGACAGGTAGAGGAATGTATATCTAGGCATGTTTTTATGCAATAACATTAGTACAACTCATGCACCTCACCATATACTTGTGTTTTAAAGACCTCAATAATCAGTGTTAAACTCCATTTTGATTACCTACAGCTCCTGTTAACACTAAAAAAAAAAAAAAAGAAAAAAAAAAAGGCCACATACACATCTAAGCCAAACTAGAGCAGGAAAAGATGCAAAAGAAAATAGAGCTTCAGATTATAATGATGATAATCCATCGAGTTTCAACCAGGCAGGACGAGAGAACAAAGCTTTCTAAGTGTCAAAGCTGCTATCAAAACCTGCTTTCGGGTCATTTTGGGGGAGTGGAGAAGTAAGAAGGATTGGGCATTCACCAGAAATACAGGTTTACTCAATGATCCAGCCCAGATAGTGATCCAGATGGCTGTCAAATATGTGGCCAGCATTGTGTAACCACAGCAAATTACAATCATTTAGCATTACCATAAAATTAATCCAAAAGCATACCATTCACCTAAATAAAATGGCATCAGGTGACAAGTCTGACGAGAAAGCACACAACATTGGAGATCCAGCATGAAAACCGTCAAGGTTGTCAACTAATGATGGAAAAAATCTATTCATGCTCAAATTGTTCTAAAAGCTCTATAATTGTTACCTAATCCATCATTTTTTCAACCTCTCTTAACACATAAGCCAGCAACACAGAGAATACATAAAAAAGGGCAACTTGTTCTAATAGCTCTGTAACTGATATTAACTTTTATGAAGGGAAGATCAAATTAGATCTCTCCAGACACAAAGCAATCAAAGTAAGAAATATATACACAAAAAGAAAAAAGATACCCACCCTAAAGGACACAGGAGTACAAGTAACCACCTAACTGTGGTCAGCAACTTGCCCAGTGCTTCCTTTGCATATTTCTTCTTTTTCCTCCAATACAGTAGAACCACATGGTAAGATCTCTATGGTTTGAGAATTTGAATGATCATCTAGTTTCCCCTGGAAACTAGCCGCATCCAATTCTGACGTAAGACTCTGCAAATGATCTCTTTTTTCTTGATTAAGGATGTTCAGAGCATCATCCTTCTCACATGTCACTTCTGACACAAGTATAACTTTATCAGTTACATCTTCTGGTCTCAGTTTCTTATTCTGCCTCCGATCTACAAGTGAATCACCAAAATTATTGGCAGAGATCGCACTTGCTCTTTTCCGTGTGACCACACGACGTTTATCTGAAAATGAGGGAACCATTTTTTCATTCACATCTTCCTTAGTTTCAGATTTAAAATCAGTTGTTCTGTTTACAACTTCACCAGCAGGTGGGGGCACTTCAACTATCACTTTTGGTTCTCCAAAATGATATCTTATTTGCTGCCCCTTGCTCAATCTACCAACTGGTCTGTCATTTGCAAAGGACTTTTGCCCATTACTTGCCTTAGCATTATCAGAGACCAGAGGTTTATCCTCATTCTCTGTTAATGGCTTCTCAGGAGAATGTCTGAATATCAATTCAGAGCATCGTTTTATCCATGAGAATCGAACAGGACTAGGATTAACAACAGCTGCCTTTTGCGCAGATGGAGTATCAAACCTGTTGCTGGTGTCTTTAGCATCTACTTTTTGTGGATTTAAGCTATCGCTTAGCATAACAGCTTGCTGCTTCAATTTTTTTCTAGCAGACATTTTCTGTTGGTTAGACTCCATATCAGATTTAAGCATTTCAGCAACAGCAATATTTTCAGAGATAACTTTCAAATCCTCTAATTTCTTCAACTCTTCAGTCTGCGCATGAATTTCAATTCTATCAGCATGCAACAGTTCTCTCTGTTTTTGTAGTTTATCCCTTTGAATCTTGAGCTCCTCAATGCAGTTACTTAGTTCAGCCCATTCCCTATTTCTCTGTTCACGATCCAAATTAATTTCTGCTCTCTCAGCCTGAAGCCTTTTCATCTCAGAGGAAACCTGTTCCAACTCTCTTGCTGCTTTCTCTTTAAGAGTACTAATATACTGGAGTTCATTGTTCTTTTCTTGCTCAAAATCTTTTTCCTTTTCCTTCAGATAACTTTCGACCTCTTCACGCCTCTTCTCAATGAGGTTATCCAGCTCCAGTTTTTGCATTTCAATTTCCCTTAAGAAGTCTGCACGTTCTTGCTGTATCTTGCCAAACCACTCAGTATGTTCTTGTACCATCTTGTTCATGAACTGTTCCCGTTCATGGGCAAGTGACTCAAGGTCTTGGTTGTACTGATGGCGCATAGCTTCTTTCTCTTGTCTTAGATTTTCACGCTCGTCCTTAATAAATTTAGATACTGCCATCCTTTCTTCAGTTATGCGTTCTGCTTCCTTCCGCAGCTCCTCCTTTTTCTCATCGAGAAGCTCCCACTCAGCTTCAAACTTCACCTTCTCAGCTTTCATCTTGTCCACCTCAGCCAAAAGCTCCAATTTCTCAGATCTTACAAGGTCAATCTCTTCCTTTAGTTTCACTTCCAATGCTGACAAGTCATTTGTTTCACTTTTCATGGCCTCCAGTCTCTCCTTTGCATGGTCAATTTGCCTCTTCCTATTTTCCAATAGATCCAAAGACTTCTGAAGATCTTGCCTTCTTTTCTCAATTTCATCTTTCTCCTTCTGCACTAAGATTTTGTTTAACTCAACCTCCTTCTTGGCAGCTCTCAATCTTTGGTCTTTTTCTTCAAGAACACTAGACATCTCTGTCAGATCCTTATCTTTCTCCCCCAGTACCTTTGACAAAACCTGCAATTCATGTTCTCTTTCCAGGAGTTGGTCCTCCCACTGTTTGAGATCAACCTCTTTCAATTCCCAAGCCCGTCTCTTGGTCTCAATTTCATTTTCAACGATCTTTCGATGCATTTCCAGCTCGGCTTCAAAATTACACTTTCTTTCTTTCAGTTCAACTTCCTGGTCAGCCATAACTTTCTGAATTTCATCCTATATTTACAAACGAAAAGGTTAAAAAGAATTATAATACGGAGAAAAGATTCAACAACAACAAGTTAAAAGAAATATAACTGAATACTCATAAACAGAACCTAAGATGCTACCACAGCCAGATGAATCCACCCCATTGTAAATGAACAATAAACAGTAGAAACTAGAAAGAAAGAGAGAGATCATACAAATTCCCTGGTTGCAAGTTTTGCTTGAAAGTCATGCAGCTCTTGCTCTTTTTTATTCAGGTCAGTTTCACGTTTACTAAGTTCCTGTATTCACACAACACAAAGCCACATGTGAACAAAACAGAGAAACCAAATATTAGTTTCATCTCAATCCAACACAGTTGCAAAGTACGCACCTCTTCTTTCCTTTTTAGGCCAGCCCCCATCAACTCCAGGTTAGACTTCTCGTCATGAAGGGTTCTATGCTCCTTTTCAAATTTCAGCTTCGTGTCCTCTATCTCCTTTTGAAGCCGATTTAGTTCCTGAGATCTGCTAAAAATGAGTTCCTCTCTCTGGTTCAACAATGATTGTGCTTCAAGTAACCTTTCCTGCTCTTGCTGCATACCCTTTTGCCTTTCACTAAGAGCTTGCCTCTCAAGAAGTATTTCCCTCTCTTTTTCATCACAACTGAGACAGAGAGACAGATCAACACTTTCAGAACCAATGTCTAGCTGTCAAGAAAATACATCATTGAAACTAAATTATGATCATTTGCCACATGAATCCTAAAATGAACTTCAAAAATCATGGAAGCCTCATCAGTTCATTTGCCACCAAATGATCAACTTCAAATGATTTTTGGATCACATACAATCCTTCAATGAAATCCTCATGAAATGATGGGCAAGTATGAGTAATTATGTGTTCAACCATGAAGCCCACAGTACAACCAACTGACATAGAACAAAGATGGGTCAACACAACTATCTTTGGATTTTCATAATTATTATATAATTTTCCTAGGTATTACTTTCAAGGATTTTATTTGGTTATTTAGAGTAGTCTTAGGATAAATAATATAGAATTAGAGTCCTGGTAGGATATTATATGGGTTAGGAGTGTTTTAGAAGAACATTTACTTTGTGAAGAAGTCTTATCATGCCTATAAATAAGGCATTAATGTGTAAAACAAAATACACCATATATTTCTTATTTTAACAATATTCAATGAATTTTCCTCTTTTCTGGTGGATTCCAGAGTCATTTTTCCAGTGGATTCTACAAGAACATTATCTAGTATCTATTTTCACGCTTCTGCCCTGCGTCACCAACATTCCTCAGTTATAAGTTTTCAACAATCTTTCATGGCTTGTCATGTGACCTTTCTATAAGACCAGTGATAGAAAATGCTCAGTGATAAAACAACAAGACATATAGTAGTCATCAGTAGACTTGGAAGTTTAATAATAATTAATCATTATACATACTCTGACTTGAAAGATAAGATACGCCGCCGGATATCATCTTCACGTGATTCAACTTCCTGAAGCTTCCTTTCTGCAACACGGCTATATCGGTTAGCTTCTGCTTGTAGAGATTCTGCCGCCCGCATCTTGTCCTCAGCCTCAGTGAATTTCCTCTGTGCTTCGTCTATCAAACGGCGTGCTTCAGAAAATTTACTTTCAGCTGCAACCTTCGTTTCAGCACATTCAGCACGCATCTCATGCAATGCCTTCTCAAGCTACAGAAATCAATATAATTTGATAAGTAAAAGCTAACTTATACAAAAGGAAAGAAAAAATAACAGTAAACCACCAGCTTACACTTGCTATGCACTCCTCTTTGACTTCTACAGCCTTCTTCAAATTCTCCTCCCGTTTCTTTGCTTCAGCTAATGCTGATAAGTGCACAGTAGAATCACGTTTACGTAATAAATCAGATGATTCAGCCAAGGTCTTAACCTGCTCATACTTGGAAGCCAACTCCTTTCTCTCCATTATGAGAAGGCCCATGTGGTGTTGATGATCATAGATCTACATAAAACATACAGGTCAGACAGAGCCAAAGAAAGAAAGGAATGATGAGTTTCATATGCATTTGCATAAGGGGGCCCAATGACTGCATCAAACTAAAAGAAATAACCTGTGGAATTTAAGCACCCACTCTATTTGTTCACTCAGATTTGAAATCGATACTAAGAAGGAAAGATTTGCCACAAATATTGAGAGGGCAAGGAATTACATAATGGAGCATGCTCAAGGCAGGTAACATGTGATCTATGCAGCAGCGATAGGATGAGGATTTCAACAGAAAAGGAAAGAATAAAAAGATGATATAAAGCCCAAATGACAATGAACATTTTGAAAATCTTAGGCTGCAAACATTATAAAAGTATATTTCAAAATTCTATGATCTCAATCTCAAAAAGACTTCCACTCCAATATCTCTCCGCATAAAATGTAAACTGCACCCCTTTTCACATTCTATACCCCTCTAGTCTCCTAAACCAGTGGTGATAGCTCTTTACTTAATTCCACAAAAGCTAAAGAGAGAGAGAAGTAGAAGCATTGCCAAGGCGTATCAGTATTACAAAGAAGTTGGGTTGATATTCCTCATTCTGTATTCGTTCGGCTTTCAGAATCAGTAAGAATACAGCAAAGGAATGATAAGAAAGGAAATTTATGAGCTTAATGTTCTCCATACTTGACACATTGTTCAACACAAATTTAATAAGAGCGTATGCTCAAATTTATGTTAGAGATAGAACGTTTCCTGCTTTCCACATTAAAATTAAGGATTTTGATTTCAAAATATATTCCTAATACTAATCGCAAATCTTCAAAAGCTTTAAAACTCAGCAAGCAGACAATTTCACTTAAAAAAGGAAAAAAAAAATCATCAAACAAAAGACAAACCTCAGCTTCAAGCTTGGCAATATATGCAACAAGGGCAGCCTTGTCCTTTTGTCGAATTGATTCCTCGTCGAAGCCGGCTTGTTTAAGGCGTTTCCAGATCTCGTCATCACTGAGAGGTCTTCTTAAAACCCTAGAGCCAGGCGTTATGGACAAGGGTTTAGTAGTAGTGGGAGTGATTGTAAGCCTGTCGGAGCGAGGAGTCGCCATCTCAGGCTCTCCAATCAGCAACAGGAAACCCTATATTCTCTCCTTCCTCGCCCAGTTGTTCTGATTCTTTGATTAGCTGCTCACCTGTCTTTCCTCTTTCTTCAATAGCTTTTCTCAAAGCTCGCTTTTTTCTCGCACGCAGAGCACCCCACCACCTAGGGTGCTTTTGTGAATGTGCGATGCGTTGCAATTGCAGAGTTTGAAATTGGTTCTATTTAGTATTGTAAGACTGAGTTGGCCAATGTAACAAGCATTGGCAGACTCACTGGACTGCGGAGTGGACACCACTATTGGACTTCATCTTCACAAATGTGAAACGACCTCGTTTGTTACGCTTTCTTTCAGATGTAGTTGATTCACAAAATCGAGTCTATTGATTTTGTCCCCCCAAAAAAAAAAAAGGCAACAAGTGAATTAAGTAAATTAAAATAAATATGACTTATTATAAATATTATATTCAAATGGTTGTGCACAACATCATTTTATTTCCCTATGGGTTATGAATATCTTAATTGAATTTATCTCTAATTTTTTATTAAAACTTGAAACTTTGCATATAAATAATTGTAATAAGAATTTTATATAAATTGTGAATAAGAGAAAATTCTTTTTATATTATTTTGATATTTTTTATCTATATCTCTAATATTCATGTTTTACTTTTATAACACATTATCAGTACAAAATTTTTTCATTTTGAATTTTTAGATTTAAATAAAAGAAAGAGAATTTTTAGATTTTGAATTTTTTCATCTATGTCATTTATTCTAGGTTGTTTTTGTTGATATGTAATTTACACCAAATTAGTTGCAAAAGGAAACAAATAAAAATTTTGATATGTCATGTTGTAGTTATATGAAAGTATTTTCTGATTCATTATTAACTTATGCATGTAGATTTTCTTGCATAATTACTAACTGGAGATATTATCATTTTACCCCCTCAGGTTTCAAAGATTGTCAATTTCCCTCTTGATGTTTCAAGAAACATCAAAATACCCCCTTGTCAGTCAACTTGGGTTAGAAGAAAGGTTAGCCAGTTAAATTAAAGGGCAA
>JANHAO010028046.1:0-10704 GCA_026873985.1 Saraca asoca
ATAATTTTGTGGACTAACATAAATCATGTTTTCATAATTAAAATACAGATTTAATATTTAAGTTAATTATGAGTATTTTGTATAAGTAACCTAATTATATTATCCATTTTGTTTGATGGGCCGCACCTGTGTTAAGTGGACTGTGTTTACTGGGCTATTGTGTTGGGTTAACTGTTGATGGGTAGGTTAACCCAATAACCCATGAGGGTTGCACATGGAAAGTCCCTGGTCTCTACTATAAGATGCGTGTTACTGCCCCATTAAGTGATACGATGATAGTTTATGTTCTCTATCATATTATAGTCAAGAGGGCAGTTTATCTTCATATACAGAGCAGATACTTGCAGGATCAAAACATGGATTCATCATGTTTACCAGGTAATTCTAAACTTTATACTATTATTACATGCTATAGGTTCACCTACAGATCTGGTATTTAATGTGTTGTAGAATTTCTTCTTGAAATTATGAAATTCTTTCAAGATAACCCTCAAATGATTATTTGACCTTAAGAAAGTTGTATGCCCAAAAAATCATCAAGCTTTTGAAACATCAAATCTTTATACACTAGTTGTATCTTTTTTACTCTACTCATTATGTTTGCAAAATTGCTTGTTCTTTTTGAACTGTATATTTTACTTATTTTTTGTAAATTGATATTTGCTATTTTTAGAAAAATCAAAAGAAAAATTTTAAAAGGCTTGAAATTATTTTTTATACTAATTCACCTTCTTTTTAGTGCTTTTTAGCACTATCAAAATTTTTTTTCCTAGAAAACATTTTTCTAAATTTTTTTTCTTAATTTTCTTGTGTTTAGAATTAATAAAAAAATTAGTTAATAGAAAGTATATTTTGATTAACAACAAATAATAATACATTTAAAAATTCCTTTCTAATTAAAAAAAATCACTTTCTAAACTTACCTTATATTACAATCTCACTTTTTTTTCTCTTTTATTTTTCTTCATTCTCTGTATTTGACTCTACCCATTTTTCTTTTATATCTTTCTCTCTCTATCCCTTTCTACTTTTTTTTTCTTCTATCTCCTCCCCTACCCCCTCTCCCTCTCATCTTTTTCTTTTTTCCCTCTCCCTCCTCTGTACCCCTGTTCACTCTTTGATTTTAATAATAAATAATTTATTTAATTTCAAAATAGTTACTAAAGCAATTAATAAGTGAGAAAAATACCTCCTTTGAAGTACTCTTCTTTTAAAAATGTAGTGTGACCAATCTTAAAATATACAAAATACTTTTAAGTTGGTTTTAAAAAAAAATTTAAACATTTATTTTTTTCCTGATTATGCTTTTTTTGTTAGTTTTGTAATTTTCCTACTTTGAAATTCAAATATCGGAATAAAATTTAAGTTTTTTTTTTTAATTTTGTGTGAACTTGATTTTTTTTTTTCAATTTTCTTTGCAACCGAAGAGTCTGAGTGAAAAAAAAAAAAGGGAAGACATAAAACAAAAGGCGAAGATGATGGAAGGATTCATTAGCTAATATGCTGCAGACATCTAAACAAATTAACACAAAAACAAAAGACTTGACTCATCACGTTTCAGGTTGTTGTCTTTATTATCTCATAATCTTCTTAATGAGTGTATGCAAATTTTCTTGTTAGTTGTATAATATATTTCCCAGAGATATTTGGACACAAGTGCACACGGTTTGTAACGGATGTTTTGTGAAAAATAGTATCTAAATTTACTAGAGAAATTCACACTTTCAATGTTTTAATATATTGAGTACTTTAATTTTTGAAATTATTTTGAAGAATAAACCAATTATTTTTGGTAATAAATGATTTGACATGCCGTTCCAAGTAATAAATAAATGTTTAATTTATTTTATGGCAAAAATCTTTACCTAGGATTTTATTAAAAATTATAAAAGTTTCATTTAATTAGATTTTAAAATTTATGAAGAAATATCTAAACTGAATTTTAATAATATCTATTTTGGTAAATAAATAAATTACTTATTATTATTTTAAATATTTTGATTTGTTGTTTAATCATTTTTAATACCCTTAAATTTTCTAGAAAAAGTAATTTCAATAATAAAATAACTTTTGTGAAAATCCGAAAAGGTGAATTTGAAAATTTTAAAAATTTCAAAATTGCAAATTCTGAAATATAAAGTGTTTAAATATAATAGAAATAAATTATATGAATTTTAAAAATCTTCAAAAAATTAAAATTTCCATTATAGAATAAAATTCATATTTTTAATATTTAATTTCAGAAAACTTGAGAAATTGAAAGTAGGGTTACAGGTACCTAGCAAATGTAAAATTATAGTTATTATGAAGGTAATCAATTTAACTAAATTATATTAAAATTTCAAAGTCGTCGGTGATCGATAAGTATTTTTATTTTGGACACGAAATTGAAAGAATTAGTAAAGTTACTAAAGAAAAAATTACAAAGCTTGTTAAGAAAGAAATCAAAGTAAAAGTTAACTTATAATTTTTCAATTTTGCCCCCACAAAAGCCAATTCCCCATTTTCCTTCTCTTATGTCATCTTTTGTTGCATTTCATGTAAAGTCTCGAAGCTTCAACTTTGGAAGACACTCTCTCTACACTATCTACTGCTAATACCTCTCATTTTCTTCTTCAAAATAGTATCAAAATATTGTTGATTTATCAAGTATAATTTGAGTTATTAATTAAATTTTGAATTCAAAAGTTACTATTCATTTACATTATTCATCTCATAAACTTATATGAGTTATGGTATTTTTGGGACTTAAATCTTCAATATCTAGCTCAATTCTATGGAATGAGATCATAATCTAATGATATTTGATTATTTAATATTTTTTTTTTTGAAAATTCGAGAATCTAACATGCTTTTCTTTCTTGTTCATGAAGAGCATTGAAGAACTTTGGTAGGTCCTCTTTACTTCTTTGTTTTTAGCTATTTATGTGAGTAATTCTTACATCTTTTGTGAGTTATAAAATAACTAATTGATTGTGAATCATTGAATTTTATTTATGTTGAGGAAAATTAGCATTATGTAGTCTTATGTTATAGGTTGAATTTGATTAGAGTTGTTGATATAAATATAATTTTATGATTGGAAAAGGCTTAGTTTTATGCTTAGTTTCTTTGTGATCAAAAGTTGGCTGAGATAGCTTATGAAGCTTGGTTAAAAAAATGAGAGTTGTCATCGTAAGGATGTGTGTTTGCACAATAAGGTTGTATAAATTTAGACATGTGATTAGAATTATAAATATGATCCCAAGCCCAAAAAACTTGAATTCAAGTAAAATTGTGAGACTCAAATATGAAAGCTTTGATTTGACTTGAGCTAATTTAGTTCAACATGTGAGTTTACCTATTTAAAGTTGCAAACCTTTGGGAAGCCTGGAAATATATATGATTAGAATGACAATTAGAATAAAAAATAAGGTTAAGAAGAGTCAATTTGAATTATACAAAAATTATTTCAGATTTTGATTCAACTCACAAGGCTCAAATGTTGCTATGCTCCTGCAAGCATAATCAGGAAATTAGTACAAATAGGGTGATTCAAATTGTGAACCCTGAAAATGAAAAATGTGTTAGGATGTTTTTAAAATGTTACAAGTTGATGCCTAAAATTTATTTTATTAAGTTGTGTTGATTGTATGGTCGAGGTCATGAACTCAATTATTTATTTACTAATTAATATTCTTAAAACTTGACAAGATAAATAAAAAAATAATTCTCTTTTGTCGATAATCATATGATAAAGCAAGATAATTGTGAAAATTCATCTAAGTGTTAAAGCTAATAATTATAAAAGAGTTTAAGAGTATAACTATATGTTGGAAATAAAAAATGATAAGGTGGGATCATCTTACTTATGATATAAACATAGAATGGATTGGTAACAATTCTACACAGGATATGACAATATGATGAGAACAAGTTATAGTATATTAATAACTATAAAGTCTAAGTAGAAATATGATGATTTTTGTTGAATAAAGATGCTATAATGAGTTGCTTGTCAAAATTCTTCATCTTAAAATTTCTTGGATAGGTAGAATATCTACTATTTGCTTATATATTGATACTATGGCAATAATTTTAATGATTAGCATGATAATGTGAATTTTGTGAAATAACTGTTATGAGAAATGATAAAATTTAAAAATTTAAAAATTTGAAAATTCTTTACGAGATATGAGATGATAGTTGATGTGATGATATGATGAATATAAACTGAATCCTGATATGCGTATTCCATTATGTAAGTAATGACAACTTATATCTCCTTTGCAGACATCCGTGCTGGCTGTTCGTTGGCAGAGTAGCGACGTGATGAGAGACAACGTCCGAGCATCTTGATCGCAAGTAGTGGGGAGTAAAGGTGAGACGGTGGTCCAAGTAAACAAGAAGAATCAAAAAGTGAGTGGGTGATTTTCAAGATAAGAGTTTGCTTCGAGACGAAGTAGTTATTTCATAACTAATTTTTGAATAAATTATAATAAAAAGGTATAAAAAGAATTAATAAGAGAATATTTTAAGCATTTATTTATTAAATGAATTAATGTATAGAAATCTAAAATTAGATAATAGGTCAGTGTAATTTTAATAAATTACATGAAAAGACGATATATTTTACTCTAAAAAAAAAAGACAAAGTAAAGAGAGCATTTCTAAGAATAAAACTGTGATTGTTAGTGCAAATAGATAATGACTCTCTTAGTAATTATTTTTCAATTTTTTAAAAAATAAATACTTGATTTTATCTATTAATTTATTAAAAATAATTATTTATAATATTTTAATTCATTAGTTATAATAATGCATAATAGGAAATGATATTATCATATTTATTGAGTAACAATATTAATTCATAATTTAAATTTGGTTGGTTAAGTTGCATCGTGTTATTTATATGTCATAACTTAATTTAATACCAACAACTGCTTTAACATATATAATTGCTGATGATAAAATCCGATCAACCCAAAAAGAAGTCTAAAAAATTTCAAATTGTAAGTTGTGAATGTAAATATGCAAGGAAGAGATAGAAAGAGAGGAAGAATAAGGGACATCAAGAGTTTTTTAACGTGGATCGACTAAAGTTAATCGATCTCTATGACTATGATTATATTATTCTCAATCTTTATTGAATTTTTTAGTATTCTGTTTGTGTTCTCCCCTTTCTTTTACAATGTTTTCTACCTTTTTTTATAGTACTTGGGGGTGTTACAACGTACTTTATAATAGAAATGAGTCATTAATTGGATATATAATGATTAGTAATAAATTTTTATTAAATGGGAAATTTAACGGTCTTCTCTAAATTGCTGGTTGGGAAAATATGTAGAGAGTTAGAAGCTAGACCTCATGCTGAGAGTTGAGAGTTAGACCACATCCTGAGAGCAGAGGACTAGAGCTCAACTTGAGAGTTGGAGGTTAGAACTCGACTTGAGAATTCGATCTTTATTAGTTGGATCTGTCTATTAAACTTTTATCAATTTATTTGTATGATTTCAAAAATGCCTATAATAATAATATTTACGTAATTTGATCTTTATAAATAATCTTTTATAATTAATTTTAATTTATGGGATAAAAATTAAATATTTAAAATCAAATTGTTACCAAGTGTTTACATTTTTTTAGTAAATTATAATTCTATACATAAACTCTTTGGTTGTTTTTTTTTTCCTCGTTGGTCGTAAACGCGTAGCCTAAGGTCAAAGAACTCTTACCCCACCCCCGCAAAAAAAGTTCATGGTTCGTTTCTTCTCTCGCAAGTGAGTAAGAAACCCTGTGGCCTCTTTGACCAAAAATATTATGACGGGTTTTAACGTAATTCATAAGGCACGTTTCTATGAAGCTACGGGAATTTTCAATAGTACACCTTATCTTACTAAAAATTGCAAACTAATCCTAGTATTAAGATACTAAATAAGCAAAAACAATACATAATCAAATAAATGAGAAAGAGAACTGCAATTCAGAATATTTCCACAGGGAATTCAACTGCTTAATTGGTTAATTTTCTCGATGTTTTGTTCAAATTAATTGGCTGTTTGGGGTATGAATTTTATATTTTGGGTCGAAATCTTAAATTTTCAGAGTTTTGAGTTTTCCAAATAACAATCATAAAAAATTAGATGAAACCTATGAATAAATTTATCAAATTGTTTTAAGATTTTTTCTCAACATGTTAAATCTATGGTAGTCCATACAATAATTTGGTTGATTTTGAACTGTAAAGTAATTTAAAACAAATTTTGTTTAGAGAAAAACGAATTTCTTTAGTTTTGTAATATTGCGCTTGAAAGTAGATAAATTTTCCTTAGTTTTTTCATCAATCTGTCATTAAGAAAGTAATAAATCTTACTGGTTATCATTAGATTTAGGTTGAGAGATTTATCATTACATAGGCTCCGTTAACCGTTATGTTAGCCGCAAAATTCCAACCACTTTTTCCTTTTTTTTGTTTCTTTGAGCATAAAATGCCAACACCAAGAGAGGGAAAATGTAAAGGGCATTTGGTTTAATTATTTCATGTTTTCATTGAAAAATAAGAAATAAGGTTAGAAATATATTTGATTTGATTTTTTTGAAAATCTTTTTTAGAAATATTTCTTAAAATAGATTCAAAATTGAAAATAAAAAAAATTATTTTCACCATTTTTATTTTTAGATGTTAAAAATACAATAACACTATTATAAATTTTAAAATTTTTTGTTAATTAAAAATGAATAAAATTAAATATATTTTCAATGTTTTTATTTCATAGAAATGGAAAATACTAATCAAATCAAACATATTTTTAAAATTTAAAATCTTGACAATGAAAATTATTTTCAAAAAATAAAAATAAGAAATAAAAATAAAAAACATTTTCCTGAACCAAACGCCTTCTAACGTTTTCATTTTCCATCTTGTGTTGTACAAGCAATCTGTAATTCGACCTTTTCATTTTCCAAAGTACATTTCACTGGTCTCCAAAGCATATGTTCTCTTTACAATCCCAAGTGAAAAGATTATAAGCAGTAACCTTGTGGCTGCACGACATGGGACCGCAAATGATTATATTTGAAGAAATTCTAAGTTATTCTTTATTTTTATCTTATAGGAAGAATTCAATTAAATTTTTAAATACGTTCATTAGAATTTCAGGAAAATAATATATAGACAATAAAATAGATAATTTATTTATTTTTAAGTATTTCTCGTTGCGAATTAAGAAGAATTCTTGACCACGTTAATGTCTTTTGGATTGCCGATATATTCTCTTTACAACTGTGAATTGCCCGATTGGTTTAAATATATCGTTGCACTGCACTGCAAGCCTTTGTTGTCAGAGTTCCTCACTGCCTTCACTGTCAATGCCTATTGATGAAATGCAAAATTCTTCATCTTTCGATATCGTTGTTGATTTGAACCCTTCCTTTAGTGTAGATAAAGCAACTCTTGCCAAGGTTGTTCAAGAAAAAAATCTACAGATGCTTCAAAATATCGGCGGCGTTGCTTTCATATCTTCTTCTCTTCAAACCAACGTTGAGTCTGGGATCCCAGGTGATAACTTCGAAATCGCTCGCCGACAACGTGCCTTTGGATCAAACACGTACTCCAAGCCACCTTCGAAAGCTTTCCTTCGTTTCTTGGTGGAATCTTTTCAGGATTTCACTGTCCTCGTCCTTTTAACTTGCGCTGCTCTTTCTCTCTGCTTCGGCATCAAACAACATGGCCAAAAAGAAGGCTGGCACGAGGGTGCAAGCATTTTTGTTGTCGTCTCTTTTGTCATTGTCATGTCTTCCATAACTAATTTTATGCACAACAAAGTGGTAGACGAGTCCCGAGCAAGCAACAGCTTGCTAATTGACGTTGTAAGAAACGGAAGGCCGCAGAAGATTTCAACACCCGAAATCGTAGTTGGCGATGTTGTTTTCTTGAAGATGGGTGATTATGTTCCCGCTGATGGCTTATTCTTGGACGGGAATTCTCTGCTAGTGGAAGAGTCGAGCATTAATGAAAACCATCCGTTCTTGTTTTCCGACACAAAAGTGGTCGATGGCTATGGCAAAATGCTTGTCACTTGTGTTGGTATAAACACAACACGGGGCCAAATGATGAGTTCGACAAGCCACAAGGCCCACAACACCAATAACGAGCCAATGCCTTTACAAGCACGTTTGAACGAGCTTACTTCCCTCATAGGGAAGGTTAGCTTGGCTATGGCAGTTTTAGTTGTTGTTGTGGTGCTAATTCGTTATTTCGCAGGAAACACAACAGATAAGAATGAGAATGGAGAATTCGATGGAAGAAAGACCAAGTTGAATGACATGGTGAATGCAGTTGTGCGGATTTCAGCGGATGCAATTACAATTGTTGTGGTTGCCACTCCGTTGGGACTTCAATTAGCCGTGAAACTTACTCTTGCTTATTCAATGAAGAAAATGATGGCTGAGCATCAGGCAATGGTGAGGAACCTCCCTTCTTGTGAGACAATGGGCTCTACTAACGTCATTTGCACCAACAAGACAGGAACACTCACAGTCAATGAGATGAAAGTGACCAAGTTTTGTGTTGGTCTGGCTGAATGTGCATGTTCATCATCAGTTTCTCCTTGTGTTGTTGGGCTAATCAGAGAAGGAGTTGCTCTTAACACAACTGGTGGTGTATTTCAAGGGCTTAATTCTGATTCTATATTAGAGTTTTTAGGTAGTCCCACAGAAAAAGCGATTCTTTCATGGGCTGTTTTGGATTTGAACATGAAGATGGAACTAATTACACAAAATTGTCACATCCTCCGTGTTAAGGTCTTCAATTCAAAGAACAAACGGAGTGGGGTTATGATTAGAAGGAAGGCTGACAAAAAAATCCATGTACACTGGAAAGGTCCCGCAGAGATGATACTCAAATTGTGTTCGAGTTACTTTGATGCTTCTGGAATTGTGAGAAATTTAGATGACAATGATGCCAGTTCAAAATTTGAAGATATTATTCAAACAATGGGGTCAAGCGGTCTCCGGTGTATTGCCTTCGCAACTAAACAAGTTCTAGAAGAACAGCAGCTTCGAGATGAAAAAGGAAACAGAAAGGTAATAGAAGATGGCCTTACCCTATTAGGAATTGTGGGTATTAAAAATCCATGTCGTGTAGGGGTGAAAACGGCTGTGGAAGCATGTCAAAATGCCGGTGTAGATATAAAAATGATAACCGGCGATGATGTCTGCACTGCAAAAACTATAGCTTCGGAATGCGGAATACTTGGGACTGATCATGACCAGGACACATACAATGGAGCTGTGGTAGAAGCCGAGGAATTCCGTAACTATACACACGAAGAAAGATTGGAGAAAATAGACAAAATCCGTGTGATGGCAAGTTCCTCTCCCGCTGATAAACTTCTAATGGTTCAATGCCTGAAACAAAAGCACCATGTGATTTCTGTGTCGACGGGTAACGAGATAGATGATGCGCCAGTCTTGAAGGAAGCCGACATAGGAATATCAATGGACAAAAATGATTCTAAGGAGGCCAGAGAGAGTTCGGACATTTTCATCGGATCGGACAATGGTTTTCTCACTTTAGTCGCGGTTCTGATGTTCGCAAGATTGGTACAAGACGACATTCACAAGCTCATTGAGGTTCAGTTGACAGCAAATATTGTTGCACTTGTTCTCAACTCCATGATCATGGCAGTTTTGAAGCGTGAGGTTCCAAAAATCACAGCGTTTGGTTATATTGGTGCGTGTCTCATAATATACGCAGCTTATTTTCTGTCTCTTGCCGTCAACGTCGCCGGAAAATCCTTAGACGAGCTGATGGAGAATCCGCCGCGGGCGCAGAGAAGGAATCGTAACGTAATATGGAGGAAAGTATTGACGAGGGCTTTCTATATGATAACAGTGCTCTTCATCATGCAGCTTGGTTTTGGGAAATCTAGTTTGTTCAGTGCGGATTCCAAGGGTAATATAGTCTCTTTGATATTCGATACTTTCGTGCTTTACCAGGTCTACAGCGAATTCCATGCTGAGCAGATTCCGAGTTCCATCTTGTCTGCACGAAGCTAGGTTAGGGGTAAATGTAGTACAGAAATAGAGAAAAACTTCTCAGCCATCATTGTTGTTAGTATAATACGATTCATCATACTTATCTTGTTATTCTACTTGCAACCATTCAAAACTCTTTTATCAAGCATAACTCTTAATGTCACTTTTAATCATGAATTGGGTGATTCAATTTTTTATATCATCAAATTCGATATACATATGTATTGTCACGCAATTTATGATTCAAAATATAATTATTCAAAATGTGGTATGTATAAAATCTTGGTATGAATATGAAAATCAGATACATTATTATTTTTTATATAATTTCTTGAGAAATTAATATATGGATACAAAAAACGTAATTCTCCATATATAGTTTTCAGTTGACTTCTCTTCTTACTCTACAAAGAAAAACTCAATAACCTTTATTTTAAATAAAAGGCCCCAAGTCATAATAAGTTTTTAGGTTAAAAAATAAAATTAAATATGGATTTTTAGGTTAAGTAATTAAGTTAAATAAGTTCACCATAGTAGAAAAACATTAGTTTAAGTGTTTAATTTTCAGTTTTTCACCATGTATCACTTCAAAATGAAAAACTAGGCCCTGTTTGGCAGGGTGTTTTTTTGTTTTTAAAAACAATTTTCTTGTTTTTCTGTTTTCTGAAAACAAAAAAACCTGTTTGG
>JANHAO010028047.1:0-10707 GCA_026873985.1 Saraca asoca
GTGTAAAAGTTATCCATTTAAAATCACTCTCACAATCCCATAACCCTTTATAGGATTGATCAAATGGACTTCTCACCATGGATCTCATCTTAATTATGCATAGATTCATAAATATGAATATAATATGTAATATAAGATGAATATTCAACCTTTATTATCCAAATCCACACGCCGCTTAGTCATAAATGCAATAACGCACAATCAAATTGACTCTAGGGAACCTATATTCGACTAACACATTGGACCTTCCTCAAAATGGCAGCGGGTTGATAAACGGAAGGAGCTCACTACTAGTCTGTCGGTGCAGCTCGAGGGCATTACAGAGCATCAGACCGAAGCATTAGGGGCTAAGTCCCTGGCCCTCTATAATATCATTCATAGCAACATGGGCCAAATTCTGAGGGCTAACGTTACGTCTTTGGAGGCTAACAGGATTTGAGGTAGCATCCTAATAGAGGTCTTGGCTAGCCATTACTTACTAGTTAGTATCATTCTTCTTCTTTTTTGTCCTTTCTAGTTTTGCTTACATTCTGACCTCTTATCATTTTCTCCAAGGGGCCTTGGAGGCCATCAAGCAGAGGAATGAGTGTCTAAGTTGGGAAGGAGAGAAGCATCAGCCTGAGGCCAATCTTGCTGCGGCTACCAATAAGGTGACAGAGTTAAAAAGGAAGTTAGAGAATGCTGAAACCTAACTACAAGGAGCCAGTGCCGTAATGAAAAGGGCTGAGGAGTCCTTCGCTCATGAGATAGCCGACCTTACTTCAAAGTTGAGTGAGGCCCATAACAAACTTCAAAAGAGTAGGGAGGACATATTTTCTCTGACTCAGGGGTTGAAAGTTTTTAGAAGCAGCTTGATGTCACTCAAGAGAGGATGGATCACACTATGGAGAGAGCGAAGTGAGCTAAAAAGGTAGTTAAGCAAGCTGAGGAGGCTTCTAAGCAAACTGAAAAGAGGGCTGCTCGTGTTGAAGCGGAGGCCGCCAAAGTGAAAGAGGAGACTTTCGCTATGGTCGATCAAGCCTGGGAGGTGGCGATTGCTTATACTACCGACAGCTTCATGTATATCCTGTGGTTAAATCATTCAGAGCTTGACTTTTTCTTCTTTGGCAGGTAGATCACGGATATCATCTAGGGTTTTATTGAAAGCGCTAAGACGGCCCCTTCTCCAGGCGCTGAGGTCGTGGATGGTCCTCCTGGTGAGAGCACGACTTAGGCTGAAATTACTTCGCTTGTGGGGGAGATAACCACAGAGAGGCCTGAAGGATAAGTCATAGAGAATCTGCCCGTAATGCTCCTGAGCCCCCCAGATGCCCAGGATCCTCTTTGCTTAGAGGTTTCTCCCAATGTAGTGCCTTGATAATTTTTATTTTTCTTCTTATTGTTGTGTTTCCTTAATTTTTAACTGAGACATCTTTATCATAACTTTTAATTTTGTGAAAATCTTTTCCTTCTCTCTCTCTCTCTCTCTCCTTTTTGGTTTGACTAGCGACCTACTTATATCCCCATTGGTAGTGTTGAATCGTGGCAACACCACTAGGTGGTCTGTTTTCTCAGAAAATAGTCATTGTATCATGATCTTAAATAACAACAGGCATTTCTAAAACAATATGGAGGAGCATGCTAAATTGAAAAATAGGTTTCTCTAATTCAAAACTTCTGTAAATAGTTACAAATTAGCAGAGCCTGAATTCACTCTACTGATAGTAAGGTTAGAGATGTTTGGCATTCTAGGTCTGGGGGAATTCTGCCCCTTCGACGTTAGCAAGGCGGTACCCTCTAGTTTTTAATCTTTCTTTTACAATGTATGGTCCTTCCCAATTAGGACCCAATGTTCCTTCTTTGGGATTATGGCTTCCTAGCTAGATGAGGCATAGGATAAGATCACCTGATTTGAAGCTCTGAGCTCGTACTCTCCAATTAAAATATCATGTGACCCTTTGCTGGTAGGTCGCAATCCTTAGACGTGCTTCGTCTTTTTTTTCTTCAATGAGGTCAAGACTCGCAGTGAGTAGTTGGTCATTTTCCTCTGTGTTGAAAGTAGCTCTCCGATGTGAGGTCACCTCAAATTCTAGTGGTACCATTGCTTCGGTTTCATAGACCATCGAGAGAGGGGTTTCCTCCATGGTGCTACATGTTGTGATGCGATAAGCCCATAGCACTTTTGGCAATTTGTCTACCCATGCCCTTTTTCTTGCTTCCAGCATCTTCTTCAAGATTTGCTTAATGATTTTATTCACTGCCTCCACTTGCCCATTGGTTTGAGGCTAGTCTACAGATGAAAAACTTTTCAGGATTCCAAGGTCGTTGCAGAATTAGACGAACTGCCCACTGGAGAATTGAGTCCCATTATTAAACACTATTTGCTAGAGGACACCGAATTGACAAATAATGTTGTTCCAAACAAATTTCTTGATTTGTGAGGAAGAAATCTAGGCCAACTTTTTTGCTTCTACCCATTTAGTGAAGTAATCTACCGCTACTATGACATACTTATAATTTCTATGACCCGGTGGTAGGGGTCCTATCAAATCAATCCCCTATATCGAGAAAGGCCAAGGGCTGATCATTTGTCAAAGGCAAGCTGGGGGAGCTCAGGGAATCATGGCGAATCTTTTGCATTTGTCACACCTCTTGACAAGGTTGACCATGTCCTATTACATGGTTGGCCAGAAGAAACCTTGTCGGAGGGCCTTCTGAGCCAGGGACAGCCCCTCAGTGCGGTTTCCATAGTGTCCAACATGTATTTCTTTTTGGATAAGATCGCAATTGGGGCTGTCGATGCACCGGAGTAGTAGGGCCGAGAGTCCCTTCCAGTAAAACATGTCATCTATGATATAATATTTAGCAATTCGGAACCATATGCGACGTGCTTCTAACTTGTCTTCCAGAAGTTCACCATGCTGTAGATATTCTAAGATAGGATTCATCCACGGGTCATGTGCCATGGTGGTCAACATTACGACATCTTTCTACTAAATGCTAGGAAATGGAAACCCTTCCACTGGTATCACACCCAAAAATTTTGTGTCCCTTGCTGCGGCCAAATGGGCCAGTGCGTCCATGTGCACATTCTGAGCTCGAGGGACTTGGTTGATTTTGTATTTTTGAAATTTGTGGAGTAATTCTTGGGCCTTTTGCAGATAAATAGTCATCTTTGGTTCCTTTGCTTGGTATTCCTCTTTCACATGACAAACGAATAATTGAGAGTCGTTGAAGACCTTTAGGTTTTCAGCTCGCACCTCGTTTACGAGGTGAAGTCTTGTGAAGAGTGCCTCATATTCTGCTTCATTATTAGTAGCTCAAAATTCAAGTCTCAAGGCATAGAGGATTTTGTGTCCTTCTGGGCTAATTATAGGATTCCTACTCTTGCCTTATGCTTGCATAAAGACCTGTCTATGTAAAACTCCTACCATAGTTCTTCTGAGGTATCTGCCTCTTTCCCAACAGGTCCGGTGAATTCAGCTACGAAGTCAACCAGGGTTTGCCCTTTAATCACCGACCTTGACTTGTAGTGAATGTCAAATTGAGCGAGCTCGACTGCCCACTTAAGCAAATGGCCCAAAGCATCCACCTTTTGGAGGGTCTATTTTAGAGGATATCGGGTTGGAACTTCAATGGAATGGGCCTGAAAGTAAGGTCGTAATTTTCTTGATGCAACAACAAGGCCATAAACTAGCTTCTCCATAGGAGTATAGTTTTCCTTAGCATTCACCAACCTTTTACTCACATAGTAAACGGGGAATTGTGCTCCGTTCTCCTCGTGGACAAGGGTTGTGCTGACGGCATGCTGAGATACTTCCAGATATAGGATCAGTGTGTCACCTTCCCATGGTTTAGATAGGAGTGGGGCTCAACCCATATATTCTTTTAAGTGTACGAAGGTGGCTTCGCATTCCTCTGTCCATTCAAAATGCATTGCTTTTGTCAAGGCTTCAAAGAATGGTAAGCATCTGTCCGTTGCCTTTGAGATGAACCTGTTGAAGGCCGTGATTCGTCCAGTTAAGCTTTGAATGTCTTTGACTCCACTTGGCAACGTTATGTCAATAAGTGCTTTGATTTTCTCTGGGTTTGCCTCTATTCCTCGATCATTCACCATGAACCTGAGAAACTTTCCTGAGGCCACTCCAAATGCATATTTAAGTAGATTTAACTTTATTCGGTATTTTTGTAGGATTAGAAACATTTCATCCAGGTCACTTACATGATCCAAGACCTATCTAGACTTCATGAGCATATCATCTACATAGACTTCCATAATCTTCCTGATTTGTTCTTTAAACATCGTATTGACCAGCCATTGATAGGTCACCCTAGCATTTTTTAGTCTGAAAGGCATCGACTTATAGCAGCACAATCCTTGGTCCGTGATGAATGAGGTATGTTCCTCATGCTGCAGCTCAATAGGTATTTGGTTATATCTAGAGTCATGAAGCTGAGGAGTCGGTGCCCGGCAATTGCGTCAATGAGCTGGTCGATCCTCGATAAGAGGAAGCTATTTTTTGGATAGGCTTTATTGAGATCTGTGAAGTCAATGCATGTTCTCCATTTTTCATCCTTCTTTCTAACTAAGACAGGGTTGGCTACCCAAACTGGGTAGTGAGCCTTCCAGATGAATTTGTTCACCAATAACTTATCCACTTCTTCCTTCAAGGCATGAGATCGCTCCATGGTTAAAGGTTTCCTTTTCTGCCTGATCGGTTGATGATAAGGGTCGACATTTAGTTTATGCGATGCAATCTTTTGATCAATTCCCACTATGTCCTTATGACTCCAAGTAAAGACATCTAAATTTTCCTTGAGGAACTCCATCAACTGGCCTTTCACATCAAAGGGCAAGCCCTTCTTGAGCTTAAGACACCTCTGGCCATCTAGCGCGCTGACTCGTACCTCCTTGAGCTGTTTAATGGGTCCGTTCTCTTTGTTCGTCTCCCAATCGCATGGGCCGAGGTCGTGATTGATTTCAATTTAATTCAGGGCTTGGGGCTCTTCATTGGGGGTTGCATCCACTCTTCTACCTTTTTCCCCAAGTTTGATAGTATCCTCGTATTGCTTGTTGCGTATGCACCTGACCCCATTCAAGGTTGGGAATCAGACTGTTAATGTTCTCGTGGATATGACCAGGTCGAGGTCGTTCATCACTGGTCGTCCTAGGACTATATTATAAGCCGAGGGGCAATCCATACCAAGAAATCTACCAAAATGGTTGATTAATAGTCCTTATCCCCTAAAGTGATGGGAAGTCTGACTTGTCCCATGGGAAATACCATGTCACCGGTGAAATCGAAGAAAGGATTAGGTGAAGACTCAAGGTCACTCTAAGTCAATTCCATCTGATCGAAACATTTCTTATACATGACGTTGATCGGGCTATTAGTATCCAGCATAATTCTCTATACCTCGACATTGCCAACTTTGGCCCTAATGACTATGGCATCATTATGGGGGGCTTGGACTCCCCGTTCGTCGTCATCCACAAAATTGATGCACTTGGAAGTCACTCTTGCCTTCTTGATGGGTATATTAGATTTGCTGCCCGTCGACAAGTCATAACTCGCATTTTGCACATATCACTTTCATGAACTGCGTGAGGCCCCTGCAATGTGCGGCCATCCATGGATCATGTAGATGGTCCTAACCATTATCGTTTATTCTTGTTCGACATTCGGGGGAAGTCATACTGTGCGTTGTGGGGATTGTTGGTTTGCTGGTCATACCACATAGTCTTTCAGGAGGTCCCTCTGGATGAGGTCCCCGATTGCATCCTTAAGATATTTGCTTTCAGAGGTGATGTGCCCAATATCATTGTGATAGGCACAGAACCTATTCAGATCTCTACACTTCGAGGGGGCAGTAAGGGCCTAAGTCACCCGAAATTTTCTCTGTGCTTCTCCATGACATATATTCTCTCTGGGGTATCAGATAGGATGCTATAGTTGTCATAGTAGCCCTGAGGCTCAGATCGTTCTATCCTAGCTCTCTTTGTGGGCTGAATAGCCACACTGTTGACTTGGTCTATTCCACCCTTGCTGCGATTACTTCTTTTTTCTTCCCTATAGGCAATCAAACTACTAGCTTCATTTTTTTGTCCAAATCCCTTCGAACCAAAGGTTTCTTCCCACTGAATTTTTTTCATAGATTGCTCATAGAACTCTCTCAAGTTCTTCACCGAGGATTTGTATATGCTCTCATACAGTTTTCCATCCCTATGCAGTGCTGTCGAGATTACCGTCAGGATGCTATCATCGGAGGGGCTTTCTACGTTGCTGATCTCACATCAAAATCTAGTAATGTAGTCTTTCAATGATTCATCATTTCTTTGAAAGATCATTGCCAGGTGGCAAGATGGCACAAGCTACTTCTTAAAAGCCCCATATTGGTCGATAAATTTGTTTTGACATTCTTCTCAACTATTGATGCTGCAAGCTGAAAGACTCTTGAACCACTCCCGTGGCACGTCCCTGAGAGTAGCCAGAAAAACCTGACATTTAACTAGGGCGTTGCTGGTTTGAAGGTCTATTTGTATGTTGAAAGCATGCAAATGATCATAAGGGTCACCTCTCCCATCATATAATGAGATGGTCAAGACTTTGAAGTAATAGGGGAACGGGTTCTGCTTCAATTTCTTTGGATAGTGGGGTCCTTTCCTTGTAACTACTAGGTTTGCTCGGTGCATCACATGCTATAGGAGGTCAAAAATTTTAACAAATTTTTCCAAAAGGCCAAACAAACCCACTTCAGATCCCATTGGTATGAGGTTTCAATCACAACAAATACATCAAATCAGAGTAAGAAGAGAGCTAAACCAACCTTTGATTCTAGCTCAAACGTAGCAAAGTGGCTGATCACTGTAGCAGTCCACATGTCCTGCCTCCATCAGTAATCCACGCCAGAAAACGCCATCCAATGGCCTCTCCAACTCCACTCCAAGTGCTAGCAAGTTACGAAATTGGATGGACCAAGAAAATCATTGGGTCTCCCTCTCCTCTTTCGATCTCATCGAAAGCCATTGCATACGGCCACCACCTTGCATTTTGAAAATGTGGCAAATGAAAAAAAGAAAAGGCTAGCTAAAATGATGTCGTTTCAATTGGCTGAAAAACCATTTTCCATATTTGTAAATCAGCCCTTACAATTTCGATAAACTATATTTTGGCCCTAGTAATTTTAGTAAATTGCAATTTAGTCCATGAAAACTATTTTCAATCCTCGCGATTTCTGTATTTTTACAGTTTGGTCCCTGGATATTAAGCATATCCAAACTTTGGCTATTATGTTCTCTGTTATGCGTATGACCCAGTAGGCCCTCGAAATGTTGACAAAAGTTTAAAATACCTTTTAAATCATTTGAAGGCATATTAATTTCTCCAAATTAATCACTTGGACTTTAAGCTACAAGCGGACTCTAGCAAGCCATTATAGCTACCCAAATTTCAGTAGGAGTCTTCAATGGTGACAAGCTTATCTGTGAATGATCTCAATGCATGATACAATCCCTTCATTACCCATATCTAGATTAGTCAAAGGTATGGATGATAATCAACCTTTACAACTAATCATATTTTCTTAACATCGTGAATTATTTGACTTATATGAATTTGAGCACCCAAATCCAATTTGAGTCTCGATGATTCAACCTTGTACAGGAATTTCATCCGTCAAAATAATTCATTGAGTGGCCATCGAATATCACTCAAAAGAGTAGTAATGAATCTCATTTTGATTAGGCAATACCTAACTGCATTTCCAGAAATACCTAACACAAGCCTTTATAGTTTCCTCATGGCTAAAGTCACGTTTAATTTGATCAAAGTATAACCTTCCATGTAAAAGATATCCCACAATCTCAGGTCAAAAGATCAGTCATGCAATCATCACTGGAGATTAACTAATGACATAGCTCCATATAGTATCTCCAAATGGGTCAGACAAGATCATAATTATCAGTTACATTTCTCCAAACTAACTGAGTTGTGTCCATGTGTGTATTCAGATGTAACTCACTTACATCTCAGCTTGTGGGGCCAGCTGCTCATCAAATGAGAAATATCATATCGTCTAGTCTCAACAGATTTTAATAATGCCAAGTTATTAGATCTCGACTAGTGTCATTTTGGTATAGAAGTTAACCATTAATAATCACTCTCACAATCCCATAACCCTTTTACAGGATTGATTAAATGGACTTCTCACCATGGACTTTATCTTAATTATGCAATGAACATGACATGCAATATAAGATGAATCTACAACTTTTATAATATCCAAATCAATACAGAATATATAGTCATAGATGCTATAGAGCTTAATCAAATTGACTCTAGGGCACCTATCATAGACTAACAGTAACGACCCGATTGGTCTTGGGCTAATGGGAACTTTTCTAACTTTCATCCCTTCTACATTAGCTCTTTGATCATTTAATCCTAAGCCTCAAATCGATGGCTTTTGCCATTATCATGGCCCACCTTCGAGCCTTCGGTGTGGTGCGAGCTCTCAGCTTACTGGTTTCCCCTATTCTTACTAGCCCGTCATCCCCCCATTCTAGGTTACGAACTAGAGGAATGATCCAAACTGACCCTTTAGGCTCATCCCTCAGCTGGCTGCTGCTTTTGCGCTGGTATCTCTACTTGTGGCTATTGGGCTGCTTCAGGCTTTTTGGGTGTACGCCTATGTTAACGCCTCGACAGCATCGACGAGTCTCTTCATTGTACCTTTAAGTACTTCTTGGCACTGATGTAGGGCCTATACGCCATCAGCCTCTTGGAGGGCAGAGGAGGTACTTGCCAGGACTGGGCATTCCCCTCTGGGTGCGTCTCGTCATCGTTCTTCATGACTGCTTGGTTAGTCAGTGGCAACACCTGAGCTCCTGGTCACCCTTCCTCTTGCCATTGCATTCAATCAATTAGAGATGCAAGAGCAATTTGGTCCTACCAGGCGTGCCAAAATGTTGATGGTTGATTTTGGTGATCGGTTAACCAAAGGTTCTGGGAACCAAACTGCTGTCAAGTTATGAAAAGTATAATAAAAAAGAAAAGAGTTTTTGGAAGGGAAGAGAGACCAAAAGGAAATTTTTATCGTGGTTCGGCCAAAGTCTAGATGACCCTTACGTCCACGGTGATTGTATTCGCTTCTTTTTTGGTATTCTTGCTATATGGACATACATGAGAGAACATATTAACAGAGTTTTTTTTGTTCTTCTGTTTCCTCTCTTTCTAATGTGATTACCCCGTCCCATTTATCTATACTGGGAGGGTTACAAATTGTAATTCATCAATGCATAACTATAATTACATCTGTACTAATCATTAAATGCTAGACACCAAACAATAAATGCTAGGCAAATCATTGTCGAACTTTGGCGGCTGTTCTTCGGTTTGGTAGAGTACTTAGACTGTGTCTTCAGATATTAATTGTTCCCCTCAATGCAAAGATGAGCTCGTTGCCGCTTCTATTGATCAGGGCCTGCAAGCTCGCATCATGCAATCTGTCACACAATCCCAAGCAACCTTATTTTAAGTTAGGCCGTGTCGTTTTGCCTCAACTTTTGATTCTCTGGGCTTTAGCTAACCTTCTTCGCTCTATCCGAGGAATATTCATAATAGATGTGATATGAAATTTAGATGTGATTTAACAATTTAACTAGAAATCCAGCACAACAGAATTATATAAGTGTTGTTGTCATAGTTTTGTAAATTGATTCATAGTGGTTACTAACTAATGAATCGATTTGTGGATCAAATCATTTATGAAGATCATGAAGAAGCTCATGATCGAATCTATGCATGAATCAAACTATAGTATTTTGCAATCATGTCTTGAATTAATTACCTAATCAATTCAGGAAAGATTCCTAACCTTCAATAAGAAATATTTTTCAAAATTTTTCTTCATAAGTCAATTGTAGAATCGATTCAAATACATTTTCACAAATTCTTCAGTGTGAATCAATCTGTGAATCAATTCACACAATGAAAAATAGTTTTTATAAAACTTGCACTTATGAAAAATCATTTGAAAACATTGTTTGAAAAATATTTAATTTTAGCTCACTTCAAGTGGTTTATTTCTACCTCAATTTATTAGTTATAAGAAATTTGCTTGAATCAAATTTGATTTGAATTTACTTACAAAAGATCCTAGTAAAAATAAAATAATTGCTAAATCTAATTTTAGATCTTTTGAATCTCATATACTTTGATCCTGCAAAAACAAATAACAAAAACTAAAACATATTGTCAGATACAAAATTGTTTTCAACATTAAAACTAAGGAAATTATGATAGGTAAGCAATCACTCTAGCTAGGTTAACAATCTCTCCAGTAATGTTAACAACTTCCATTTTCATTATGTTCAATCATTCGCACTAAGGAAAAAAATATCAGAATAAAAAGAAAAATGAAAGAAAGAGAAAAGTCCAATTGAGATCATAATGAAACATTTCATTCAATCAGAAAGGTGAAAACTAAGATGAAAAAATAAAAAGAATCGACCATTCAAGTATTTCAAATTGTATGAGAAAAATTATAGAAGAATGGACTACAATATATTCTATATATGGTACACCATCTATATTAAATTTTGAATATAGAAATGGTAAAATCACTTTGGATTGGAACAAATGTGGGTATCCAATATAGATTAAAGAAACTATAAAACAAATCAATTAAAATTAAATAGAAGGAAACATTTTTTGTTACAAGAATTGG
>JANHAO010028048.1:0-10698 GCA_026873985.1 Saraca asoca
TCTTGGTAGAATTGAGTTGACAATGAAATAAATGACATGGATTTAGGTTTATACAGAATGTAATCTTAAATATGGAATTGATTTGGTTAGATATCTTATTTTCGAGTAAGAAGACTGTCAAAGTCATAGTTGTGACAAACAATTTCCTTATTTCTTCCTTTCACTAAGATGGTAATTCTATGAAATGCTAATGTTGTGCATATCTGCTTGCTTGTTGTGGCAATAAGGTGCATCCCTCTCACCGTGGGGGTAGTTTTTCCTTATTTCTTCCTTTCACTAAGATGGTAATTCTATGAAATGATAATGTTGTGCATATCTGCTTGCTTGTTGTGGCAATAAGGTGCATCCCTCTCACCGTGGGGGTAGTTTTTCCTCCTGTCTCTACTAATAACAATCTAAGCATGCATAGTAATGAGGAAGGTTTTGTGTTCAACTATTTTTCTTTAAAAAATAAAAGCATTGGTTATTTCAAGTGTTCAACGGTTCTGTTTTTCTTCTTTTTTCTGTGGTTTAAATTTATCTTTCTGGTCAAATTATAATTGGTTATGAGATGAGTACAGGCTTTGTTTGCTAACTACTTATTCCTCCCCCCTCCCTTTTTTTTCTTTTTTTTGAAGAAGGTGAAGTTTCTGGTGATTTTGAAACTTGAATTGATCATTAGCTTGTAAGTTCTGAAACTTAAAAGTGTTTCATAAGAACTTAAAAAAAAATAATGGAAAATTGAAAGGATTAAGAAAGAGTCTAACATCTATTTGCCAGGTAGAACTGAAAATATAGAAAGGAACAGGTTACCATATTTTATTTAATAAAGAAGAATGCACCTCTGGCCTAGCCTCTGGTGACTAAAATACAGGGAACATTGGTTAAGTCTGGTAACTATGTTTACTTTGCTTGACCTAGGATTCATATTGGATTGCCTGTAGCCATTGAGGGACCTTTCCCTGTCCAGTTGCAAAGTTTGACTAGAGAACCTCTTAACTGGGAGATTGTTAGTGACTACTAGATAAGTGGCCCATCAGCCATGACATTGGTTTAAGAAGTACATGACACACTATTAAATGGTAGTGCATGGGCTTATGGCTACCTATAAGTAGAGAATTTTTAATGAGGGATATAATAGTAAGTACACCCAAAACCCATTTGCAACAAGTTCATGTGATCTGCTAAATTTTATTTTCATCAGAAAGGTTTACCTAGTTGTAGTTAAGTAGGAAGAGGGCATTTAGGATGAATAAGTATGTTAGAATACCCTTTTGTTGTACGTGTCATTCCTTCATCTATTTTAAAAGATGTTATCGTGTTCCCTCATGTCTTTTGTTCATGAAAAATTATTTTGTTGTCTGCAGTTCACACGTTCAATATGTTTTATTTGCCGTTGTCAGCATCTTATTATCAACAATCAAACCTAAGTTTGTTTCTATTACTTTTTGAATGTTTACAAGATTAGATGTGGAAAATTGTTAACCTTGTTGACGGATATATTCTTTCTTTTATAATTTCTGATGATAAAGTTGCTGCTTCTCACCTTACTCTGGCTTGGAAATTAAAATCTGTCCCCCCGTTTTTTTGCAGGCACGGTGAGAGCCATGAGTAGCATGATGAATGGGGATGATGCCCGAAAAATATCCAAGGGTCGCCGGACCCCATTATCAGTTGAAGAAGAAAGTGGTGGAGGTAACTTGGGAGGAGAAGGTCCTCTGAAGAAAGGCCCATGGACATCAGCAGAGGATGCAATTTTGGTAGAATATGTCAGAAAGCATGGGGAGGGTAATTGGAATGCTGTCCAAAAGCACTCTGGACTTGCTCGTTGTGGGAAAAGCTGCCGTCTACGTTGGGCAAATCACTTGAGACCAGATTTGAAAAAGGGTGCATTTACTCAAGAGGAAGAGCGTCGAATTATTGAACTCCATGCCAAGATGGGAAACAAATGGGCTCGAATGGCTGCGGAGGTTTGTAGCAATGTGACCTATAATCTTCTTGTCAGTGTATTGTGCTCATATTTAGCTAGACCTAGATTATGTTCTAAGCTTATTGACACATTGATTTGAGTTTGATGCGTTTCCTTCGTGACTTGGAAAGGGTTGTGAATGCAAACACTGAAGGTGAAAATTCTGATATGCAAAAAGCTATACAAATATATTATAATCATAGATTTGTCAATATATGCTATAAACTATGGAATCTCCTTACAGCATGATATTTCCTTTTGGTTGTGGAAATGAGTCACATGATGGGCTGATATCATGATGCATCATTCAAGCAGGATTTCCTGTCATTTGTGTTGTTATGGCAATGTTTTTGACTTCTCTTGCTACTTTCAAGCTTTTGAAGTTGTTATTTGACAATGTCATTTAGCTTTTAGGCCATGCATGATGCCATTTCCTGATGAAGAAGTCGTACACATTGCCATTTTAGTTCATGGTCTAGGGTAGAGTGTTCTTTGTTATAGGATGGTTGTTTATGTTTTACGTGTTAAGCACTTGTATGGTAACAGGGTTATGTGAATTTTGATGAATGTAATGATTAAGAATTAGTCTTTAAATGTCATTAGACCATTTAATGAGGTGGGTTGAAGTTACGTGCTCTTATCCTTTCCACTGAGGTCAGAACCCAGTGAGTGTATAATCTTGATCCCAGCCCCCTAAATGCCAAATAATAGCTTTTACGGGCAAAGGCTCATTCAATTATGGACATTTTGTTTAGAAGTAGATTACACACAAAACGTGTCTGATATAAATACTTTCTAATCATCTGGAAATTAAATTCTTTTGTTCTGTTGTTCAACGAACTCTCTTTTGGTCCTTTCCTAGATTTCCTCTAAAAATGGAACATGCAGGTTCCAATTAGGAAATGTGGTCGACTTCTTTTCCTTTTCAGCACTTTCTTTCTCAATTTCACTAAATTCCATGGTCAGACTTCCACCAAAATTTTTGCTCTCTGTCAAGAATAGAAAAGGATGGAGGATATGGAGCTCACCCAGTATTTTGGAATTTGACTTGTTTTACAAATTGTTGTTTTCGCCTCCTTACGTTACCTCACTGTAGCAGTTTCATTGTTTCTTTTTCTTTTGGATGATGGTGGGGTGGGGTTATGTCACAAGTTACGTCTTGCACATAGAGTTTTGAGGTTTTTTCTCCATTATGAGTGTTGTTTTTTTATTTTAACAAAAAGATTCTTAGAGAATGTTGTCACAAAAGACGTTATGGCATCTTAACTGCCGACAGTAGATAAGTAATAGGAAATTAGAGTAAGGTTTTTTAAATTAAATTAATCTTTTGAAGTTGCAAGCATGCATGCAGACAACTTTGGTGAGTTTCTTATATATGTCACACAGATTGAGTGGGGGAGGTGAAGAGAGCAATAGAAAGAGAGAATGGACTAGTAGGCTGGTAAGTTTACTAACTACAGTAGACCTAGTGCATTCATTTTGTTCTCTTTATGCTAACAGCACATCCTTTTCTCAAACTCATCTCACAAAGTGGGAGGGTTATTGCCTCTCACTGTGTGAGGGCAGTGCAAGGGAGAGGAATGTGTGTCAAGCTTTTCCCTGTTGAAATAAATTCTTTTTACCTTTTCCTTTTTTGTTATATTTTTTGGTTTATTCCTTTCTTTTCTGTTTCAATTAATGAAATAAATTTTTTTCAACTTTTCCTCTTTTTGTTATATTCTTTTGTTTATTCCTTTCTTTTCTGCTTCAGTTGCCTGGGCGTACAGATAATGAGATAAAGAACTATTGGAATACAAGAATTAAAAGAATGCAACGAGCTGGCTTACCAATATATCCCCCTGACATATGCCTACGGATGTTGAATAGCAGTCAAGAAAGTCCAAATGTGGGTGCCTTGATGAATGGGGCCAGCCAGCACTCCGATCTTTCACAGGCAGAAAATTTCGAGATCCCAGATGTGGAATTCAAAAGTTTAAAACTTGGTAGGGGATACTTATCATATGGACCAGCAATTTTTGATATTTCTGAAAGCAGCATGTTTGAACAAAGTGATGGCTCATCCCATGGTTATAACAATATCATGTTGCCAACAATACATCCCCCAAAGCGGCTTCGGGAGTCAGATATGCTTTACAATAGTTTGGACAGTAGCATCAGCAGTGCTGTCCCAGTATTCAATCAGTATGAGGATTTTTCTTGTGAGAAAATTGCTGATCCTACTAAGTTGACTTCTCCATGTGATCCCAATTTTAACTCCGATGATCAGTTTCATGGTAGTAACCTTACTGGAAGCCATTCCGGTTTAAATGGCAATACCTCTTCTTCTGTGCCCTTATCCAAGGCCATGAAGTCAGAGCTCCCTTCACTCCAATATTTAGAAACTCAACAAGGTAGCTGGGGTGCACCTTCATCCCCACTTCCTTCACTTGAGTCAGTTGATACGTTGATTCAATCTCCGCCAGCTGAGCAGTCAGATCCTGTGTCTCCACAGAGCAGTGGATTGCTGGAGGCAATCATCTATGAATCCAAAAATCTGAAAGGATCAGATAGTGATTTGCTGCAGCAGACTCCAGATAATTTCATGCCCAAAACTTCAACCTTGAATCCCTTTGTGACAGAATGGGATGAACATGGGGACCCGAATTCTCCCCTAGGTCATTCTGCTGCATCAGTTCTTACTGAATTTACTCCTGTTAGCATGTGTTCTGTGGATGAGCTCCAATCAGTTGAAGCCCCTTATGGTGAGAATACTATTTGTTTCAGTAATTAATTTTGTATTATGGACTATGCCCTTATTTAATGAGTGCCATTGGCATTTTTTCTTGTTGGCAGATCGTGATATTAAGCATGAAACATTCACACAAGACCCAGCTTATTACTATTCGAGAAATAGAGAAAATTTGAATGAGATAGACCTTACAAGGCCAGATGCTTTGCTTGACTTGGGTTGGTTTGGGAATGGTAGCGAATATAGCAAGGATCAATCTGTTCTAAAAGATGCACTAGGTGCACTTCTTGGTGAAGAGTTTCATGGTTATCACTAATTCACTAGCAAGTTGGTGATCTGCATATATGGCTTTGAGCTTGCATCTGGTCTTTTTTCTTGAATCAACTTGTTGTCTGTTAACTTTCTAAAGACTATTAGATTGACTCTTGGAATTTCTTTCCTCCTTAAAACCTTTTACGATTGGTACGGGTTTTTATGTTGCATGAGGATCTATCAATGGTATGGTGATGACACTGTATGATGACTTTTTCTATCTTGTGTTATTCTTTGCATGAGGATCTATCAATGGTATGGTGATGACACTGTATGATGACTTTTTCTATCTTGTGTTATTCTTTGTGGTGCTGATATCTGTATGATGACTTTCTCTATCGTGTGTTATTCTTTGTGGTGCTGATATCGGAAGAGTGAGATTTGAGAATGTTATAGGCACATAAGAAATATGCATGTGTTACTTATTTAATCGTGGTGACCTTATGCATGATATCTGAGTTGCTTGATTTTAACTTTGATAATTTGATTAATGCTAGGGCTCTTTTTGCTTGAATTGATGATGTGATTCGTGTTCTCTAAGCAGTATAGCTATAAATTTTTTAAATGCTTGCATGTAATAGTGATCATCTTGAATCTTCAGCTTCTTGCTGCAGGTTTGATGTATTACAGTTGAAATTGACTTGTTAAGAAGTTAGGGTGGAGAGGATTAACAGGACCTCCATCTTATGGGTTTTAGTGATTTTGCCCCTTATTCTTGAGTAAAAAATGTGTATAAATCTTGATATGGTACGAAGATGTTCGATAAGTTCTCCAAATTGTCGAGCTTTGAGTTTGTTGAAATCTTGAGGATACAAATGGCCAAAGTTTTTGTTTTCGGAATGCTCTACTTGATTTTCCTTTTAAAGATAACTAAATTTTGCTTTAATGATATCTACTGTAAATATGCAACTCTTGTCACGCTGCTTCACAAACTTATCCAGGAGCTAAAGTACTTTGCCTCAGAAATATTCATCAAACCTTTAAAGAAGTTAGCGGTCAGGATCTCAAGAGCTGAGATACAGATAGAAACGTACCAACGATATTATGTGGACTCAAATTGTGTTGTATTGTATACTTCGTCCATTTGTAGTCATGTACCAAACATATATAACCAAAGGCATGAAATTAAACTAGCAAAATATCATATAAAAAGCCCATTTATTTAAATATTTATAAAGGGTAAGAAAATTACATTGTCCTGCCCAAAGAAAAAAATTCTAGCTAGCTAGGGGAAAGAAAATTACATTGTTCAACACGAAGAAACGAGCTGAGGCACACCATTTGGCAACGCCATTACAGTAAAAACTAGAGAGGAAAAAAAAATAGAAATTCTAGTAAGACCGACCAAAGCACCTAATAGATTCAGACAGAACATACAGCCATCAGTTTGTTTGGAAGCAAGGAAAATTTTACTTAAATTTTTCCTCAGTTTCTCTCTACCATTTTCTTCTCTCCCAAACAGACTCTGAAACATGGTTTAATTGAACTGAAACGTTTTTAAGCCACCTCCTCCTCCATAGGAGCTAACTCATTAAGATCAAGATCGATCGGAGGCAACTCATTCAGATCAAAATCTTGCCTTTCGCGAGTTTCTGGAGTGGAATGAGCAATCACTTGACTCTTCGCACTTTCCTCACCAGACATTCCAGCTTGTCCTTCTCCACTTGCACCAGCTCCTCCTCGTTCTTCAGCATTCACGATTGTAGAAACAGCCTCGTTCACATGAAAACGCACGGCATGAAATGTCGGAAGGGTCACATTGCATATGATGCACACAAACTTACGATGATTCGTCTTACAAATCTTGTGGTCCAAGTCCGAATACCCGTAAGTTTCCTTCAACATCTCTAACATGTCCAATTCCTGTTCTCCCATATCGGAAGCTTCGTTGCAGTCGATTTCGTCCTCTTCACTCTCGTTGATATAGTGGTGTTCCGATTCATCCGTGTTTGTTGTATCTTCTGGGTTGGATCTTTGTCTCCTTCGGTTTCCTCTCTTTTTGTGAACTTTCCAGCCATCAGATACGAACTCAGACAAATCAATTTTCTCAGATGAACCAACAGTCTTTCTGCAGGAACTGTTATATCTGCATCGGTGTAGAGATGATGAACCGGGATTTCCGGTTTGATGAATCTCTTTGTTGTGGACTCTGATGTGACCTCCCAAAGCTTTTCCACACTTGAACACTTTGTGACAGTATTTGCACACCCTTTTTTTGGGTGGCAAAACTGCACGCTGCTTCCTGACAGCTGCTTCTTGCTGATCCAAAGATTTGTGCAAACGGATTCTCAGCTGGGTACCCATTTGACGGAAAAGAAGAGAACTGCTAAGAAACTAGGAAATTGAGTTTGGCTAGCATAAGTGTAGATATACCTGAAAAAATATGGATTAGGGTTGCTGCAAAACTTCATGGGGTTAAAAATGGTGATAGAGAGGAGAGAGAAAGAGGCACATTTATTATCTTCATTTCTCTCCCTTGAGAAATCTGAGTGAAAAGGAGATTTGAGAGATAATACTAAGAATCCAGAAAGCTAGTTACAGAGGGAAATGAAAATCTGAGACGTTCATATAGGGCGAAAGATCACTACTTTTGAAGGAGCCATTACTGTTTTGGAGAACTTCGAATTTCTTACCTAAGCAATGGCTGTGGCTTTTTGTTATTACTTTGACCTGCTTTAAGTTATCAATATATGGAAGATAGCAATTAGTATGCTGAACCAGCTTTACGTTACCTGATTATCCTCTTACAATGGCGGTTGCTAAAGACTGGTTTGTAAACGGTTTTTTTTTTTTTCCTGAAAAACTATGCACAAGTGTTGTCAAAAAAAAAATAAAAGAAAAGTTAATGATACATGGTTTTTCTCTGCACAATATCTGGCACTTTCCATATATTGTTGAAGGAGTGATATCATCACCCAGTTGTATTTTGTGTTGGTATAAGTGATGAAGGAGCTTCAGTTTCCATACATGAGACGATGAGAAGTGTGATGAACTTCATTCTTTTATTATTGTATAGTGTTTGATCCTATAGTAGATATCTGAGACATATCCAGACACAAGAACAAAGAAATATTCAAGATGAATAATGCTTAATTACTTTCAGTTAGTACTGAAAATTGAATTGGGTCAAGTGTTTGTCTGGTGAGAAATGATAGTTTTACTTATTTCCTCTAATTCACTCTCTTACTCAGTTTAGACAAAAATAAAGTTGACTCTTCAGAAAATTTTTGTTTGCATTTAAGTGAGTGAATTAAAACTTCTGGTTGTATATTTCATTGTAGGCAATTAGAATTGGTTTATTGTTAACTTTTATGGTTTAGGGGAAGCAAAAATTATCAATTATTGTACTTGAGAAGTAAAGAGAAGTATAAGACCTATGTATAAGTGCATGTCTCACACAGTTAATTTCAAACCTACTCATGTATGTTTATCTCCTCTCCTATTCTTTAAAAAAAAAAAATTGTTATCATCTTTTTTTAGTGTAAAATGAATTTCTTAAAAAAAAGAGATAAAAAAAGTAAATTTAAACATATTCATCTATTGTGTCTTTTTTTTTTTTCGTTTGAACCAAGAATTTATTCATACAAGAAATTAAGTAAGAGTTTCTTCTTGAAAAGTGCAATTGAATTTGGATATTAATAAGGATGAATGCTGCTTTACTGGGTCAATTCAAATATCATTTCTAAATGTTCAAAACTCTACTAACTGACTTCTTCTTAGATGAGAGTAAAAATGTATTATATTTTAAGTATATAAGTATTTCTTGATTTTCATCTCGACATAAGTAGAGCAACTTGATTATTGGCATTAATTTGATTCTAATTGGTCCCAAAATTTGAATCATTGTAGCTAGCAAAGATTTTGCTCCACGCCCCTAACCTATAAACATTGTTTCTCTGCCTTGGTGACTAATACATCTAGCCTTCATTCAATTCCATTAAACCACAAACTATAAACCCTCTTAAGGAATTGAAGCTCTGAGAGTCAATACTCCTGCACACCACTAATCATAAAGTATATGGTGATGCTCAAGAGTCCAATAAATTTTTGCATAAATTAAACTAATGATGCATTAAATGATATATTGCAAAGCTAAAAAAATTATTAATGAGGCATCATTATTATTATTATATAATAAAAAGAAATCATAAGTTTTTATTATACATGTTATTTAATGACAGGTTTAATTTATAAGATTTTATAAACTAAATATCTGTACAGAATTAACTCAAAGACTGATGCCTTCAAGCTCGGCAAGTAATAAAGTTCAACGAAACCGGTTAATTTAATACTACAAGTGAACTTCACGAATTAAAATTGTACTTCAAGCCTTTTGCAAGGTTACAAGCATGCTATTATTGACAGTGACTCATTAAGCTCAACGCAGCAACAAAAATCTTCACTTGAGTTGGTTGATAGAATATGGCGTGGAATGTCATACTACAACATCAATATATGTGTTGATTGGTTGGTCAGAGAGGTGTTCATGGGCTTTAAGATCGGGGAGCTTATTAGACTATAATCAATAGGTCATTGGCCCAATTTATTATGTTAAGTTATGGGTTTCAGTTTATTAAATAGGTCGGATCTTTGTATATCATGAGCTAAATCCAAACTTAATTTGTGCTAAGTCTAAGCCTAATTCTTAATTATATTTATAAAAAGATTTCTAAAATTTTTTATTAACAATTCAAAATTAATTAATTTAATATTTCAAATATTATTTTAATAATTATTGTAATGCATTATGTATGTAAGTATTTTTTTTAAAAGAGCATAGTATGTAATAAATTATATTATAAGATAAATATCCTTATAGAAGATAACATTATTTAATGAAATTAATTATATAGTCACAAGCTTTTCATTTTTAGTAAAAAGATAAATGTCAGAATTTTTAATTTTTCAATTCTTTCACTTACTCATGCATACTATGCATTAGTTAATAAAAGAGAATAAAACAAACATTTTATTTTATTTCTGAAAGAAAACACTTATTTGCATCAACATATCTTTTTTTTTTTTTTTAAGTAAGAAATTTTTATTGATTTAAATTAAAATTTAATATATAATACTTTCACAAAAAGATATTTACGATGCATGTAATTTCCCATATCATGAGTATATATTATAGCTTTAAATATAAGTTATTGATACTAATAGCTTATTTGGTGTCACTTTTTTTAATTAATACTGGACTAGAATTTCAATGTGAAAAAAAGCAATAGGTTGCAACTTCCCTTCCCAAAGAAAATTTTGAAGTTAGAAATTAATTAAAAAAAAAATCAGATAAGATATAAATATATTAACTTATACATGAAACCAAGAGAGTAATAAAAAAAAGGTAAAATAGTTATAATTAAATCAAATATTCTGCAATAAAATAACAAACCCTGATTGTTATAGGAAGAATCATTTTTCCTTATGGGATCTATTGCCATCCTTTTGGATGTTTTGATTCATATCTTTATTAATAATCACGTTGGTGACAAAAATGTCATATTTTATATTCAAGAATATCTAGTAATTCAAAATATACTTGAAAATAATACTATAATTTCCTATTTATTGTTTGTTTTCCTTTCTAATCTAAAACCTTTTCAATTCCTACCATTATATAATTATGTGTGTTATACAATGATATTATTAGTTAATTATATAATATTTGTAAATTATTATATGAAGAATATGAAATTGTTAGTTGATTGTA
>JANHAO010028049.1:0-10698 GCA_026873985.1 Saraca asoca
CTCTACACTTCACATTTGGCCTCCACCAATAGAAATTTTCTATATGGCTTCTTTTCTTGCAATGAGGACATGGAGGATATTTGCCCTTTTTGCCTCCACCTTTGTTGCTATCATCATCTTTCTTTTCTTTCCCCTTTTTATCTATAGATTGCTTCTTCCTTCCATTGTTTGCTTGCTTCTCTTGCACCTTTGCATGAAAAGCTTCTTTTGTTGTTGTCTCCTCCATCCTTATTGCTCTTCTATGCTCTTGAGCTTGAAAAGCATTCATAAGTTTTGTCAAAGTCAGCTTAAACAGATCTTTGGAGCCTTCGAGAGAAGAAATCTTGACTTCAAACTTTTCAGGAACACTGACTAGCACTTTTTCTACTAGTCTTCTCTCCAGTAGCTCTTCACCAAGCATTCTAATTTAATTGACCACTCTTATCAATTTGTCAGTGTATTCTTTGATAGTTTCAGAGTCCTTCATCTTGAGGACCTCAAATTCTCTTCTTAGATTCAATACTTGCATTTGCTTGGTCATTTCATTTCCTTGAAACTCCTCCTTTAAGATGTCCCATGCTTCTTTTGGAGAATCACAGTTCGTGACTTTTGTATAAATTTCATCTTGAACACAAGATTGAATGGCAAATAAAGTTTTGTACTTCTTTGCATTTTCTTCACTATGATATTTGATTTAAGCTAGAGTAGGATTTACTAGTAGAGGATTTGGTTCCCTGCTAGTCTCCATCACCTCCCAAAGATCATAAGCTTTCAGGTAGGTCTTCATTTTTCCAACCCAAATTGCATAATTCCTGCCTGTGAACTCTAAAGGAGTAAGGGCTGAATAGCTGCTTGAAGCCATGAACAAACACTTTATTTTAAAGGTTTTTATGGAAAGGAAGCCTTGCTGGTTTTCACTCAAACCCACAACCCTTTAAGATCACTTATGCCCTAGATACAATGTTATAAAACTAGAAAACTCATAAAAATAAAATAGTAAAATGCAGAAAAGAAGGAGTAGTAGAAAAGGTTTTTTTTTTATTACTTTTTTGTATTCATTCATTTCTTTGCCATATATACATCCTAAAAATACTAAGACATAATTAGCTAGAAACCTATATAAGAAACCATCATTTGGACTACAAAAATCAGAAAGTTTTACCACCTAACACACAAATTGTGACAAGTCTATTTTAGCCATATTACAAACTAATAACCAAAAGTAACTAAACTTAGTTAGCTTAACAAAACATAGGAGCTAACTTTTAGGTATCAAAGAAAAATCTCAAAGTCTAACACTCCCTTATTGTCCTAAATTCTTAAGACATTTTGACATAAACATATCTACAAAGACGATATTAGTAATATATATTTGATTAATCATAATGAAAATCACAATGCTTTCAAATACTTCAAAGGTTATATTCAATAAGTATTCAAATACTTCAAAATCAAATCTTTATAATAAAGGATTAATCATAATGGTTAATTTAGTAGAAGTACAAAGATTACTTCATATCATATAAAAAATAATAAACAACTTTATATTCTTTTCTTGCTCTCTATATTGTCCTTTTTTCCTTTCATCATATATTCTTTTCTGGCTTTCAAACTCTTTTTCCTCAAATGGTAACCCAAATCTGTTCTTTCAGCTGATCGGTTCAAACTCAGTCCACATCAAAATCATATATATATATATATATATAAACAACATCTTTAAACCCCTTCAAAAAGCAAACAAAAACTAACTTTCTTTCTCAATGAAAGCCTACTGGTTTCTATCTAAGTATTGTGCCATTTTCTTTCACAAATGGCTTCTAGCAATGCCTTAAAGAGATATGATGCAATGGCTGATAGCATGGCAGATGCTTTGAGGCAGAGCTTCTTTCATATGATTTGAGGCAGAGCTTCTTTCATATGAAGAAATGCTTTGCTAGGTGCAACATAAAAATCAGTCTCTCATATTTTGACATGTTAAGCTCTTTATTTTAACATTTTCTTGAAGGAAAATCTTTGAAACAGGTTTGTTGTAAGGGGCAAAAGATAATGGAGGATTAATAATCATAGTTAAAACAATTGTATAATAAAAGGCATAAATATTATAAAAGAAGGCATATTTTCCTTTATAAAGGATTAATAATCATAATGGAGGATTAATAATCTATATGTGAACATTTGTAAGTGAATAAAGTCAACTTATCAAGGAAAGCATATTTTCTTTTTTAAAAAAAGAAAGCTTCTTGAGCCATGTTACCACAATTAAAACAGTTTTCACAATTAAAAACAGAAGTTATGATGCATGAGCAGATCTTAGATGGATTGATTTGATCTATTTGTTATTCATGCTATCATCTAAGTTCTAACAGCAACCAATATGGTTTATTCTGTCCCCAGCTTTCAATTCACTTGGATTTATGAAGCTTAGATTTATGAAATGCCAACGTTTTCTTTCTGTGGTATATATTTATATTTCATTAGCAAATTGTTTTGCTTATCATAGTTTTAATATGGCATGCACTGACATATAGTTTTAGAAGATATGTGTTTTATATGATGGAAATGCGATTAAGTTTATTACTATAAGATGAAAAAAAAAAAAAAACTTACTGAAGAAACAACATAGTTTATCATTGGTATTTTCAATCCCACAAACCATGTAAACAGTATTCTGCACAAAAATGTCATGTCACTTGGAAAACAATTTTAAACAACAGCCACTCTTGATTCAAAGATGAAATGGCTATCCTAAATTTGGTGTCAGGAAGGCCATAGATATACAGACAAAAGAGGTGCTAAAAGAATTGTTATTCCCTAAAACCCAAAGGGGCCAAAAGCTACAAATATCTCATCACAACTCTCTTTGAGAAAAAAAAAAGAATTGAAAGCTACTCTTATTTTTCCTTTATTATTCATAGTGAAAAATTAATAATAAGATCAACCAAGCTTGGTTGAAAGAGATCCAGATGATGCAAAAACACAGAGTTCAACTAAGCTTGCTTAGATTTATGAAGCTTGATTTTTATTTTAACTTGGTAAATAAAATGAAAGGGAATCTAAAGAAGAAGGATGAAAACAAAAGTAGAAAGAGATGCAGTAAATCAAACCTTTACACCAGAAATCAGCAAAATAAACAAAATGAGCTAGAAAAGTAAAACATTAGGCTACAAACTAATGCAGACAGTAAGGTTGAAGACTTACCAGAAGTGAAGAGAAATTTTCAACAAAGTTACAGTGATGGCGAGATTGAAATCAACAAAAGCTGCTGCACTAAGTTTGAAGGAGAAATAAGTTTAGAAGGAGTGTATACCAGAACAAAATCAATTTTCAGAAAGAAACAATAAAAATACACAAATCAGTTAAATAGCTAGATCTAGATTTAATTTACATATCAGTTAAACATAAATTGCATTATGCAGTTATTTATGCATGTGTATAATTTAATTCACAATATTATTTAAACGACTCCCACATAAAATTTAGTTAAGTTACCATGTTAAGAATAACCTGTAACCATAGCATTCCATGAAACCTCAAATTCTTCAGGAATTTCAAAGAACTGTGCCTTAGCAGCTTTAGTTTTGGAATTATAGTCGATTTTCTTAATCATAGCATGAATATGTTTTCCTAGTTTTAAATCTGTATATCAACAGTTGTTGTAGCACTAACTACAGAACCAAATGATAATAAATAATTAATTTCTAGTCTAGCTTTATTCATTTAAGGAACTATTTGATCAAATGCTTCCTCATAATGTCCACTCTACAAATCCATACAATGAATTCCATCATGTTGCATTATTTTTAGCAAATAATATTTTCTGAAATGCTAAACTCATGGTTTCTTGCATTTTTTCCCACACTTGCCTTGCCTAACATAATAGGTTAACAATTAAGTGCATGTTACCAACTGAAAGATCATGAATCTGAGCTACCACAAACACACAAGATTGACCGATTGAGCATTGCATGAATCTGCATTCATTTATCAAGTTCATGAAACCGGATACCAACAAAGGCACCGATTGCACTTTGAAATCCAATATTCTCCTATTGGCCCTTAATCTTGCATTTCTCTGCAGGGTTTAAAGAGCTTCTCAGACAGGGTGATAAGTAGTTTTTGTGGTTACTATATATAAATTCATTCAATAACCAACTATAGAGACACATATAAATACAATGGATTGAAACCTGATCAATTCAATCAAATCATCGAATGCAATATATGATGCAATTTTTTTTTTAACAATTAATTCAAAAACAGTGCTACGAGATTTCTAAGACCTGATGCGATGAATCTTGTTATCCTATCGTGAAATGCTAACTAAAATGTGAACCAACCTGACAACCTGATCAATTCAATCAAATCATCAACGCAATATATAATGCAATTTTTTTTTAACAATTAATTCAAAAACAATGCTACGAGATTTCTAAGACCTAATGCGATGCATCTTGTTATCTTATCGTGAAATGCTAACTAAAATGTGAACCAACCTGACAAGCTTGAGGTTGCGACCAACAGCAAGGCGGAGGAGGGACGATGAAGTGGAGGAGTAAAAGATGAGAGTGAAAGAGAGCAGAGGTGAGAGGGGAGGGGAATTACAACACGCAATGTGAACTTCTAAAGATAAATTTGGGGTAATAATATTTAGAATTTAACGACATTTACTCCAAAAACTATTTCTAAATGAGGAATCTGACCAAAATATAGCATCGTATAAATAAACTGCTACGAATCTTATTGTATGTGGTGGTTATCCTGAACTACCTATATTAAACTATCGTTAAACTCCGTATTTTTTTTAGTGTATTCCTTCTGTGTAGTCTTCCATAGCATTGAATTATTGTTTATTAGTTCTTTCATTGTTTATATTATACTAATTAAATAAAAATAATATATAATTGATGATTTGAATTATATATCATGATATATTCAGTTGTTCCTTTTGACATGTTTTATTCTCAATAAATTATGTTATATTGTGAATTATGTGGTACTCTATGCTCTTTTTAAAATGTTTTGTGCTAATTTTAAATTTATTAGTTGGTGTCAAATTGCATAAATTTCAAAATATTCATGCGGTAGAGATTGTGCTTGGAATGCAATACAGTTTTTTTTTTTGTAATTACTATAGAGATATATGTTGTTTAGTATCTCATATCGTAAAGATGACATTTACAATTCTATTATGAATTGTGATTAATATTAATCATTTTATTTATCTTTTTATGAAAATTTGCATTACATCATGATTGAGGAGTTAGGATTGGATTTTCCATTAATTTCAGCCACTCTCAATATGCAACAGAAGAGCAACTAAACAAACATGACAAGGCTCACTCATGGTGGGATAGTAAAGTCTTATGGGATATGCTTCAATTATGGAATTATTTTATAGGTAAATAAGATATGAGATTATGAAATATAATACAATATAGGGTTTTAATGATCAGTATGGTGCATGTTGCTTAGCACCCCATAATGAATAGATCATATATTTTATATATAATTATTTTAAAATTATTTGAATATTAATTCTAGGCCTTATTTTAAAGGACATATGCAAATTATCCCCTTAAATTTTGGGATAGTTGCATTTAACACCTAATACTTATCTTATAAATAACTTGAAAAAGTAAATGTGTTTGGTTTGACACAAAATTTTATAGAAAAATCAAGCATAGTGTGCAGACTCTTGTGGCTCAAATATAGGACCAATCTGACTTGTATTTTTTTTATTTTTCTCTGTTTTGGGGGTATTTTAATCATTTTTGCATGGCTTGCTTGTCTAATGTAAGTAGGAAAGCCCATTACCAGGATCTTACATTTTTATCTTCATGTCAGTATAACATGATGCTTAAATTCCATCCAAAACTATGAAAAAACGGCCTTATGTAATTTTAGGGTTTAGTTGAAGGGGCTGATTGCTAGAATTAATAGTTTGTAGGGTTAAATGTAACTACCCCAAAGTTGAAGGGAATAATTTGCATTTTTTCCTTTACTTAAATATTTCATGTCTTTTTGAGAGACTTGTGGATTAATATGGATAATTATCACCAGAGTAAAATTATTTATGTTGATTTATAAGTTCTTCAAGCTATAAATATTTATGGGATTATTTTCTAATTATTTCATACAATTATATGCCTAAAGAGGTTGTTGTGTGTTTTAATTAGAAATTAGCTTATTGAAGCATTTTTAAAAAAAAATTTCTGGACATGCTTTATTATTGAGAATTATCTGCCTAAGAAGGATGGATTTTCAATATTATTGTATTGTTTTGGTCGGCTTTAATGTTAGGAGGATCTTTACATATTGCATTCTTTATCTAAAGGAGAGGATGTAGTGATGTTTTATATACTCATAAATTTTTTATTTTTATTTTTATGCCTATGAACTAACATATTGCATTTTTATGGCATTATACACAGTCTCTTTTAATGCATCAACTTATTTATTTTTATCCCATTATAGGAAATCTGTTTACTTTGATGTGAATATTATCAAAGTAGTTTATTCATATTAATTCATGAGATATATGATTAGTATCCTTTCTATGTATTACAATATTTTTGTGATTGATACTAATTGTTTTCTTTTATTTTAATTCACATGATGGAGCTCATCATCATGTCTAATTTTACTTTTCTCACCAGCTTCATTTATAAATATTTTGGAAAGTATCACTGTTTACTAATTATTTTAGTATAATATACACACTTCTTGGAAATCTATTATATGCTAGAATGATGAATTCTTGTAGTTTTCTTGGAATGTATGTTATTGAAAACATATTAATGGTTTTAAATTTTAATTATGGGTAATTGTTATCATGAGAATTTTATTAGTGAACATAAAGCTTTATAAATTTAATGTTTGTTTACTAATAAAATTCTTATTTGAGATGTATTATACATGGCATATTTATGCGTTAGTTGATACATAAATGATTACTATACTTTTTCATCATGTAACATGAAATTATTGAGATGGTATAGTAAAGAGGAATTTCTTTTTCACTTTTCTTTTTAAATTTATTTATCTTCCTAATAAATGTGTGACTTGAGTTTTTAAGATATTTTATATTTACATTCATGTGGCTTTTTCTCTTGACTGGAAACATTGCCTTTATATTTTTAATTTCATCTCACCAGCTAGGTCACTTATTGTGTATTTAGCTGTTGATTTACCGTTTGTTGGATTGTAGTAGTACTATTGATATGTATTATCTATACTATTCATACATATGATATTATTTATAAATACTATTCATTTGTGCGAAACTATTAATCTAGTATTGTTGAAGGATGTTGTGGGCATTTTTGGAACCATGTAAATAGGCTGGCAAAAGCCCAACAGACAAGCCTAGCTTATCATAGCCTATCTCAACTCCTAAGATGAGCTTTAGCTCATAACTCTTAACTAGCCCGTATGCCTCAATTCCTAAAATGAGCTTTAGTTCATAACTCCCAGCTCTAGCTTGATGGATGAAACATGCCACCTCAATCATCTTCTAAAAACTCACTTTGATGAAACCCAAGAAAAAGACCAACTTGTATAGCCCACTTGCAAATTATTTTATTATTATTCTTTCCTTTTTGGATTAAAACTGTAACACCCTAGTAGCTATAAATAGGGGTTCTAAATATTGCAGAAAGAGTACCGACTTGGAGACTAAGAAAGGAGTGCTCTCTAAAAAATACAGAAAAAACCAGAAACATAGAACATATATAGAAACTCTATAAAAATACATTCTTAGAAATACACTACCGTGGACACAGGGGTTAACAAATGACTTTAACAAAACCACATTAAAAAATCCTCTTTGCCTTTACTATTTTTCCTCTATCCATCTCTTCTTCCCACAACCAGATTGCAGTTTAAGGTTTCAAGAACACTTGGTTGGCTACGGAATTTTGGGCTTGACCAAATTCACATGTCAACATTTTAGCGCTAGAAAAAGGGCCTCATCTGCATCCTGGTTAATTTTCTATTCAACCATGATGATTAGAAGAAAAACTACTAGAAGGTCAGACGCTTCAGCTGACTAGCCTATGGGTCACATGGAATAGCAATAGGATGTGTTACCCAATGGCTGATTCGAACAAAGCCAATCATCCAACTTCCTTTCTAGTTCAATCTACAGCTGACCAGCAACTCCTTTTGCCACGACGCTAGTGTCTTGTTATCAGAGATCATCACTTATAGCTAGAGTGCAATGGAGCTCACTGTTGTAATTGAGATATGCAAATTTTCCTAAGGCTTTATCATTAGACAAGCTATTTGAATCTTAGTAGCAAAGGACTGAACCAGTTACTCCATTCTGCTCAAAACTCATCGTATGCTAGCTAATGTTTCTATAGTCAGACCATAGCTCGTAGGAGTTAAAGCTTTTGCTCATCCAGTTTGAAAATTTGTCTGTCACAGCTAGCAATTTTGAGGTGCGGTCTTGTAGTTGAGTGGGGTTGCAACATTGATCCCTTCAACTGGTGTGCTATGAGTTAAATCTCACAAGCTGCAGCCCTCATCCTCCTGCCCAACTATCGTGACTCATCCCTTATGTTGATCGTAACTATTATTTAAGATAGACCTTATTTTTATCAAAGACCAATATGTGAATCAACAGTCCAGTCATCCATACTTGTAGTAGAGGTTTATTGTAGCGCTCTCAAACTATGTGTTGTTGCACCATCTTTTGCTAAGAGTCCACGTCTGGTTGTGGTTAACCAATAGTGGTACTAAGCATGCTAACTACTGTTGAACCATGGCTACCCTATGTTGGTCCCCTTGTCCAAGGCTTCCCTTGGGACTGCAATTTAATGCTAAAGAGTTTTGTAAGCTTCTCCCTTTCACTGGCTGTGTCGCTACCCGAGACCAACTGTAAACCATCGTCCTGTAGTGGCTTTTGGATAGTTAGACCTCCAAATTCTTTAGCCAACCTCTCCTCCCTTCCCACAAATCACTTAACATTAGATCACCTTGATTTGCTGATCAGCTACCTTCACAACAACCAACAACATCTCTTGTTCTACCACTTAGGTCACATGGACTCCATTAGTCAGACCTTTTTCAATTATCCCAGTGAATAAGAGTGCATTCCATTGGCCAAATCATCCTCAGCCATCCCTACAAGCTGAAGCATGTTCAAGATAGCCTTACACTTTTGTTTAGCCAGCAAGAAGGGATTTTAATAGTTCTGCACGTGGAGCTGGTTGAAGGCAGAGCAGTAGCTTATCACCAACTTAGTCTACTATCGAGTGCCCTTGTTAGAATTCCTCACTTGTGGAAGTCTCTAGTAGCTATAGGAGTTGCTATTGGGATGGCTTATCAAAGGCTCAGGCTCACCAGCATTGGGTTCACATTTCAACGAGCCATATTTTGAGCCTTGGAAGTGTTTCTTCTCAATATCAGTCTGGTTTTGGATGTATGCATGTGATGTTGAGCTCTCATCACCATGCAATGACTCAATTTGATGGTAAGCTTGCACTATTTGCTAAGTACTAAAAATGATGTAGGCTATGAACAATAACAGCATCATCATTCCAGGCCAGAAGGTCTCTAGCCTCGTAAGTGACTTCGCATGCAGTGACCATGCAATGCCTGGGTTTGGTGTTGAAATTATATAGTGGCCATGTAATGAGATCGGGTTTGATATTAACCAGCAACAATAATGTGGTGTTGAGCTTGTACATACAGGTTTTTAGCATTAGAGCTTGCACTCAAAGGCCATGTAGAGATGGTTTAATAATGAGCTTGCACATGCAGGTTATCAGCTATAGAGCTCACTGGCCTTCATGAAGAGGCAACTATGGTGATTGGAAAATGTCACCTGCAGATTGCTCATCCAATCCATCTTAACCATTAGGTCAGTTTGGGAGCCAGAGTTATGCTCCAAAAAGCTGCTTACACCACTCCAACTATTGTGCTATAGTGAAGTGCAACAATTGCCATGAGTTGAGCCAGAACACCTCACCGTAACCAGTAGCTACTTCATTCAGATTAAACAGCTTACAGGTCTAGCTTTGTGGATGGTCTCGGTTCATGGTTAGTTGAAACCAAACATCCTATAACTCAAATACTTTTATATTTAAAGTTGGGTGGGCTCAATCAATTCAGCGTTATTATGAGCTCCAGAGTTATGCTCCAACAAGCACCTGAGATAGTAAAAAAATGACCACCACAAAGACGGTTGGCCCAACATCCCATTGAACTCAGATCAAGACAAGCCTTCAAATATATGCAAGAAAGTGGAAGGAATTGCTATAGGACTTCTGGAGAGACTGAAGCTTGAGATGACCAAAAAAGAATCTCTACCATCAAGTCCCTAATGACCTTTAGCTCATACCATCGATCTTCGCAAGCTCAAGATTGAAACCAACCAAAGCTTGTATCAAAGTTATGGTAATTACCTATGTCACCCTTTCCAAACCTTTTCAATTTGCACCGTCATTAGTACATCAGGCCCTTAACACTAAATTAATTGCTAATTTATTGCTTTGAAAGAAATGGTGCGAAGATCTTTGCCATACTTGCCTGGTAAATATACATTATCGCGACATGCTAACTTAGGTGTAGCTCCGATAACAAAATATTTTGTTCATTTATTTATTGTCTTACTTAGCACTTTAAGGGCTAAAATGATTTACTTTCAGTTGTGTTAGTGCATATTTATGATTTGTGTCAATTGGAATCAATTTGGAAAATTCTGCATAACTTGGC
>JANHAO010028050.1:0-10697 GCA_026873985.1 Saraca asoca
GGGTAACGTAATCAGTGGACTCTTCTTCCTTAGGGAAGGATCTTTATGTTATTGTTATCTTTAGCATATGATAAGATTTAGGTTGCTTATTAATCTTTATTTGTGAATAAAATATGTTAAAAGGTAATTCGCATTTAAATAAATAATGACGTTAGTAATTTTTTATGAAAAGATTAACTTTTTGAAAAGTTGAGTTTTTTTCACAATTAAATCACTGATTTTCAAATCTTCAAATAAATAATTTAAATGAAAAATATAAATTTCAAAACAAAATTAATGATATAATAATAAAAACATTCAATCTCTCAAGAATTTAACTATTTTAATAATTTCATAATATTTACATATGTTGATAGTCGGTTTTGGTAATTGGTCGACTAAAGGTCCTTGCTAATCAAACTGCTGTAAGAAGCATGAAAATGCAAGAAAATAGCAAGAGCAGGAAGAACAAGGTGAATACAGAAGGTTTTTAACGTGATTTGGCTAAAGTCAGTATCACTCCTACGTTCATAATGATTTATATTCACTGTTGTGCGGTTGTTTTTCCGTCTAGTTTAACAGAGCAACAATACAAGTATTCTCTCTCTATTTTAGCAGAGTTTTTGCATGTATTTTTCTCTATCCCCGTTACAATGATCTTCCCCCCATTTATAGAGGTAGGAAGGGTTACAAGTGTAATTTGACAAATTGTAAAATTATCATTTCTACCGCTGTGGGCAATAAATGATAGGCATCGGGTAATAAATACTGGGCAAATCATTGTTGGTTTTTAGGGGCTGATTCACTAGTTGAAAGTGTGTCTCAGATTGCTGATTGGACTTTGGTGTTTTGTACTCATACTTGGGAGTAGCTCGCTTGGTGACTTGGGATAACTTGACGTCTCGAGCTTACGCTAGGTGACCTGCTGGCTTGTCCCTGTGACCCCATTCCAGAATAGGTCAAGCCCTTCTCTACTGAGTTGGTCCATTGGGCCTCTATTAACCCATTTTATTCGGTCCAAAAAATACTCATAACATTAGCCCCCAACTCTCAGTTTGCTCCGTGAACTGGGAGTTGTTTCTTGCTGGCAGAGTTCCTACTTGCAGTCTATCAACGTAGTCAAAATCTTCACCTTCGATTTGCCGTGTTGTCAAAATCTTCATTTACAGTCTGCAGCATTGTCATTTCATATTTCAATTTCTTATTTTATCTTCACCAGGCCATACCTTCTACTGTGCGTGTTTCATAGCCGTTGGCATGACAACCTTTCTCTTTTTTGGACTATTTGATCAAGGACAGCCAAATATCCTTTGGATTCTTTGGTGAAGCTAGATTAGTCTATATAAGGTGTGAGAAACTCTTCTTCCTTCTCCACGAAATGACCAAATAGGTGTCTTGGTTAAGCCCCCCATACTTTTGATGGCCTGGGTCTTTAGGGGAGTTCTACAAGGTGTGTATGGCCTGCTGTGGTAGTCTTTCTTTGAGGATTCTGGGAAGTTTTGTTATAGGAAGCTCCCATAGATGATTCCTCTTTGAGGATCCTGGGAAATTTTGTTACATTCCTCCATAGCCTTCTCATGGTCGGGCTGAATAAGGTAGCTCTTTCACATCTATTCTTTGGTTCCCTTACATGGTGAGCTAACCATTTGGTTTCTCCAAGCGCCTAGGAGTTGCAAGGCTGAGGGAAAAGCTTCTAGCTTGGGAGGAGGACAAGAAAGAGGAGCTAGAATGGTTTGGCCTACTTGTTAGATCCAGCTCTTAAAAGTTCAGTTCCTTTTACTTATTATAGCCGTAGGCTTATTCCAGCTTTTGTACCTTGAACTTCCTTGTATAAACTCACCTCATTGAAAGAGGCTTCTTTTAATGAAACTGTGTAGTATTCTCCTTTTTTAAAGTACATCATGCTGGTCATTTGATAGGCTGCATCTGGTAACACGAATGAGTTCCTGCAAACCACAACATGATAAATGTTAGGTGAAACTAATGCCTGATGAGTCAATTGACCTTGGATAGTATAGATTAAATCAATATCAAGGGCTTCAACCAGTAAACCATGATTTGAAAAGATAAGTGCCATATTGAGTGGCCAGTAGGTCACATGAGAGCTATATCTTGAATGCTTAGAATGTGCTTCAGATAGCGTGAGATTGAGTACTCAGTGGACAATTAGGTGCACCCTAGTAAGTCAGTCGTATGCATGTCAGGAAGGAAGTCGCATGAGCCTACTAAGCTAGTCTATTAGGTCTTAGCCAATGCATCGACCAACCACGAAATGAGCTATAGTTATCTACTTGTGAACTGCGATCTTATTGATCGCTAATCATTAACTGGGACCTATAGTTTGCAATGTGCAATCTGCAACCTTGCAGATTGCTTGCTATATCCTCGTTTGTCTTGTTTGTGACCCTCTGGGCCTCTGCCACTTTCCTTTATGATTGTCCTTGGCAAGCATTCTTTACCAAGCTGGTGGTAACTTGCAATTAGCTTTCACTAAACCATCAGATCGTGAGCAAATGATTTATTTTTGGATCCAACAACGGGACTCTACATGATATAAACTGAGAAAACTCCTTTCCCCCTTTCATTTGTCATTTGAAATCTAAAGTTCATAGACTCTGTTCTCATTCTCTTTGCTAGGTCTGTGACCGTTCGTTACCGTCTGCCGTCACTATTTTGGCTTACCAGGCTCGTGGTTTGAGTTTCGACCACAAAAAAACCAACTTTGTTCACGTTTCAAACCTCCTTCTTCATATAGCACAGTGAGTTTTCTCCCTCTGGCTCATGGTTTTTGGGTTTTTGCTTTGAGGTTCATGTGAGTTTACTTGTTTATTTTCATAAAATCTAGAATGCTGGTTGAATTTATGTACATTTTCTTTCGTTGTATTTGTTTCATCTGGTTGATTCATCTGCATACTCAGGTCTCCGATTGTTGTTTTAAGTCTTTTGTCAGATTTCTAGGCCTTAGCGGCCTAGATGGTTAAGTTCCCCATGTCTCTGGAATTTGGGTCTTGGTGATTCAAGGCATGTATGACCTTTTACAAAGGAAGGCCTCTATTAGGGTAAATTTCATGGAGTTAAGGGTCAATATGCTTTTAGTGACCTGATCATTTCTTTTTCTTTTTCTTGTATAGATGTCTCCACCTCATAGATGTTGCGGTCACCAAATTGTAAGTGCAGATACTAAATCTTTTGAAGGGAGTGGGGACTTGCTTCCTATCTTAAGGGAGTCAACCTCTTAAAGTGGTGAGGTCACAGAAGAGTTCACAGCTCGCTCAGGACTTGAAGGGTCTTTGGGTCATTCACCCTTTGCTCATCACCCCTCAAGCATCAAGTCCTGTAAGCTTGAAGGGGTAGCTCAAGCATATCATTTTCTGAGGGGTTGTCGTATCTTTGCCCTCTCCTCCAGTGACCATGCTACTCCCCCTCCTTCAATGTTCATAGCAATTAGCATCCAACATCTTGGTTCTACATTCAAATTACTGACCCCCTCTTATATAGTTGATTTTTTGAATAAGCTTAAACTTTCCCCGTTCTAGCTGACTCCCAACTCATATTCTTAGCTAACTTCCTTAGCACTCCTCTTCCTTAGGAATGGCCTTCCTCCCCCTTCGGTTAGAGTTCTTTGTAACCTCCACACTATTAAGAGCATCAGGCTACAAGAAGGGATATATTACCTTGCAGCCCTTCCATCTGTTTATAAAAAGATCTTACCCCAAGGGGATGCTAAGGGGAAATCCAACGTAGGAAATTATAAGACCCATTGATTTTATGTCTTCTGCCTATCCTTGCATTATCTTCAAAATTTTGCATTTGTTTTGAATCCTGGTAAGCGAGCTAGCGGATACAGGCTAATTTTGGTATTCATTTTATTTTGTCTTAAATCTAACCTTCTATTGTGTCTTACAGACAGAGCTGGTAAAGAAAAACTAGCGCTAAAGGGAGAGGAAGCCGAGGCGCTTAATCAGTTCACTGTCTTTAAAGATCTCCAAAATGATCTGAAATTCAACGAAAAGCTTCTGTAGGCACAAGGGCTTTCTCCTACCCTCAGTATCGAACTTTTTGACGGTGAGTGAGATATTGGAGCTCTTGGTGTTAGAGAGATCGCTTTAGCTAACTTTGAGGAGTGAAGTATGGTGAGACTTAATCTTCTCATAGCTCCACCTCTAGACTCTCCCTGGTCGAGGCCTACTGCTACCTCAGCCTTTGCTGACACTGGCCATCCTTTCTCTTTTGCTATTCCAATCAAGACTTTGCGAGTGCTGGTCTTTGTTTCATGGCTAGAAGGAATTAAGGTTGCACATAAGCCTGCGAGGTCTCTCAGCCATTAGCTTGAATTTCCAAACGAGCCTCCTCCCAAGAAGCAAAGAACTGACAAAGGGAAAGAGGTTATTGATACTTCAAAAGAAGAGTTCAAGGGCATGCCAGGAGATGGGTTCAATGGTTTGGGTTCCATGACAAGGGGGTATTACTACTTCCTTCACAAGCATATAGGTCGAGTCTTGGAAACCTCTACAAAATCGATGGAGTCTAATGACATGTAGGGGGTAAGCTTGTGATGATCTGCCTCTGTATATTGGTAAGTGTAATTTCCTCTTTTCAACTTTATACCTTCTTTGATGGATAACTTGAACCATTTTCGGTCTTGTTAGGGCACACTAGAGGGGGTCAAGTTGAAGGATGAGTTTATATTTTGGGAAAAGGAGTAGAACAAGCTTGAAGAAGACCTGGTTACTCTACTGCAGAGGCCTCTGAGCTGAGGAAGAAACTATAGGCCTGCAAGACCCAGCTATGGGCTACCAATGTAGCCAAAAAAGAGGTCGAAGACATTTCAATTCATAAGACCTCCAAGCTAATCTCAAAGCTTCACGAAGCTATTGATGAGCTAAGACAGATACAGGGTGAGCTAGACACAGTAGCGAGGTAGGCTGTAGTCACCAAGAAGAAAGAGGAAGCTGCCAGGGATAGAGCTATTTGAGTTAAGTAGGAGGTCACTTAAGTCAAGGGGGATGCTGCTGCTATGATTGCATAGGCTGAGGATGCAGCGGCCTCTCGTACTGTTGATAACTTCCTATTTACTTTGTGGAAGAGGCACCCAGAGATGGACTTTACATTCTTTCGTAGGGATGTTGAAGTGATCATTCAATGCTTTATGAGGCACACGAAGGCAACTTCAACTCCAGGCGTGGGAATTGGTGGTGAAGGTCCTTTTGCTTAAGGCGATGTTCTGATTAAAGGCAGTTTGTAGGCTGAGGGTGGAGCTGTAGTGGCACCTAGCGGCACCCAAGGAGCAGATAGCAGAAGAATTGCTTAACCTTTCGACTCTTTAGGATTCATTCAGGCCCCTGACCACTCCATAGATTGCCTTTCTATGACCTAGCTTTAGGCACTTTAATTTTATTTTCAGATATTTTGAATGTACTCAAACTGAATTGACAATCTTTAACGAAATTGCTTATTTCTTTAATGGTTCTGTATAAGCTACTCTCTTTGACATGTATGTTTAAATTCACTCATTCTGATTGATTTATCTTCTAAACTTCTGTTGGGTTGAAATATTTAGCAAAAAGTGGCTTGTGCTTGTATGTTTGATTAGTAGGTGGCTCCCAGGAATAATTGGCTGAGCTGATAGCTTGAATATTTAATAAGCTGGCTATGGGCTATATTTCATGATTTGAACACTCGATAGATAGCACATTGTCAGCATCGATGGATCTTTAAAGATTGCACAATGTTAACCTGGATGGACCTAAACAGATCGTATAATGTTAGCCTAGATGGATCTTGGGAGATCGCACAATGTTAACCTGGATGGACCTAAACAGATCGCACAATGTTAACCTAGATGGATCTCACAAAATCACACAATGTTAACTTGGATGGGGACCTGAACAGATCGCACAATGTTAACCTAGATGGATTTTGCAAAATTGCACAATGTTAACTTGGATGGACCTAAACAGATCACACAATGTTAACCTACATGGATCTCACAAAATCACACAATGTTAACCTGGATGGACTTGAACAGATTGCACAATGTTAACTTGGATGGATCTCGTGAAATCACACAATGTTAACCTTGATGGATCTTGTAAAATTGCACAATGTTAACCTAGATGGACCTTGAGAGGTCGCACATTGTTGACTTGGATGGGCCTTAGCAGATCACACATTGTTAATATGGACAAACCCCTAAAGATTGCATATATTATTGATGTGGATAGAGCCCTATTGATAGACCATGATTTCCTTAGCTTTCCAAGATAGTTATTCGAGTTGATAGCCTGAATGCGGCTTAACCAAGTTTTGGTCAAATTATTTTAAGATCAGCTCGCTTTATGAGTGTACATTCTGAAGATATCAATTTTTCAAGAAAGACGAGATTGGTGGAGATAATTGAAGGAAACAACTTTTGAGCTTCTTTATTGAAATTCCAATAACAATACAGAATTACAGAGTTGAGCTTAGATTTATTGATAATATGGCTGATGATGTTTGGCATTCCAAGCTCAAGGGAACTTTTCCCTATTTACATTTGCCAGTCGATAAGCTCCATTCCCTAACTTCTCCTTTATTATGTAGGGACCTTCCCAGTTCAGACCTAGCATTTCATCATTGGCTTTATGAGCGCCTGGTAAAATTAAGCACAACACTAGATCGCTTACTTTGTAGTCCCGAACTTGGACCTTCCAGTTATAATGACTCGTGACTTGCTATTGGTAGGTCACGATTCTAAGGCAAGCTATGTCCTTCATTTCTTCAATAAGGTCAAGACTCACAGTGAATAGTTGGCTATTATCCTCTAGGTTGAAAGTAGCTCTTCGGTGTGAAGTCACTTCAAACTCTACTGGTATCATAGCTTTAGATCCATAGACCATCACAAAAGGGGTCTCTCCAGTGGTGCTGCAGGCTATGGTTTTATAGGCCTAGAGTACTTTTGGTAACTTATCTACCCATGCTCCTTTTCTGGCCTCCAGTTTTGTTTTCAAGATCTGTTTAATGATCTTGCTTATGGCTTTAACTTATCCATTAGCATGAGGATGGTCTACTATCGAGAAGCTCTTTACAATCCTGAAGTCGTTGCAGAATTTGATAAATTGCTCGCTATTGAATTGGGTCCCGTTATCGATTACGATTTGTTAGGGAACCCCAAACCTACAAATGATGTTGTTTCATATGAATTTTTCAATCTTAGAGGAAGAGATTTTAGGGAATTCTTTTGCTTCTACCCACTTTGTAAAATAGTCGATAGTCACAACTATATGTTTGTAGGTCCTATGACCTGTGAGAAGAGGTCCGATTAAGTCAATCCCCCAGATTGCAAAAGGCTATGGGCTGATCATTTGTTGAAGATATGCTGGTGGAGTTCACGAAACATTAGCAAACCTTTGGCATTTGTAGCACCTCCTGACTAGGTTGATCATGCCCTACTCCATGGTTGGCCACTAGAACCTTTCCTGAAATGCTTTTTGAGCTAGAGATAACCCCTAGCATGGTTTCCACAATGACCAGCACGAATTTCCTTTAGGAAAGTGTCATAATCAGGACCATCAATGCATCTGAGGAGTGGATCCGAAGATCCCCTTTTTTAGAGTACATCATTGATGATGCAATATCTAGCAACCTGAGCTCCCACACAACATGCTTCTACCTTATCTTCTGGTAGCTTACTATCTTGTAAATATGTCAAGATCAGGCTCATCCATGAACTTTATGCCATAACAATTGTCATTACAATGTTTTCCCGCTCAATGCTCGGCGATGGAAGAAATTCTACCTCGATTACCCCTAAGAAGTTTATGTTTTTGCTTGCAGCCAGGCGAGTTAGTGCATCTGTATGTGCATTTTGAGCTCATGGGATCTGATTAAGCTTGTACCTCCGGAATTGGTTGAGTAATTCTTGAACTTTCTGAAGGTAGGTAGCCAACTTCGATCTTTTCGTCTGGTATTCACCCTTTATGTGACACACGATGAGCTAAGAGTGCCTAAATACCTTCAACTTTTCAGCTCATACTTCATTTGCCAAGCAGAGTCCTACGAGCAGTGCTTCATATTCTACTTCATTATTGGTGGCCCATAATCTGAATCTCAGTGAACAGAGGATTTTGTGTCCTTTCGAGTTAATCAAAAGTATTCCTGCCCTTGCCTTCTACTCGTATGAGGACCCATCTATAAAGAGTTCCCAATATGGTCCATTTGAAGTTCATACTTCCTCCTCCATAGGTTCGATAAACTTTATGATGAAGTTCGCTAAGGCTTGTCCCTTGATCACCAGTCTTGATTTGTATTGGATGTCAAACTGAGGCAGCTCGATGGCTTATTTAAGCAGGCATCCTGAGGTGTCAGTCTTTTATAGGGCTTGCCTTAATGGGTACTGAGTGAGCACCTCAATAGTATGCACCTGGAAGTAAGGTCGTAACTTCCTAAAAGCAATCACAAGGCAATAGGTGAGCTTCTTCATGGACAAATAATTCATTTCCACATTTAGCAACCTTTTGCTTATATAATAAACTGGGAGTTGAGCCCTGCTTGTATCTCAAATAAGAGCTACATTGATAGCATGCTGAGACACTCCGAGGTAGAGAACGAGCTTCTCACTTTCTCTCGATTTAGATAGCAGCAGAGCTTGGCCTATATATTCTTTCAAGTGCTGGAAAGTGGCCTTGCACTCTTCAGTCCATTCAAACCATTTGGCCTTCTTCAGCACATCAAAAAATAGTATGCATTTATTCATTGCTTTAGAGATAAACCTGCTAAGTGTTGTGACCCGACCAATTAGACTCTGCATATCTTTGACCCCGGTCAGGGACCTTATGTCTATGATTGCCTTAATCTTTTTTGGGTTCACTTCGATCCCTCTACTGTTAACCATAAACCTAAGAAATTTTCCTGAAGCCACCCCAAAGGCGCACTTAAGTGGATTTAGCTTTATCTAGTATTTTCTCAAAATTTGAAACATTTCATCTAGGTTTTTCATATGATCCATGACCTGCTTGGATTTTATGAGCATGTCATCCACATAGACTTCCATGGTCTTCCCAATATGTTCTTTGAACATTGTGTTGACTAGCTGCTGATAGGTTGCTTCTATGTTTTTCAATCTAAAGGGCATCACCTTATAGCAATACAGCCCACGATCTATGATAAATGAGGTGTGCTCCTCGTCTCCGAGCTCTATGGGTATTTGGTTGTACCATGAGTAAGCATTCATAAAGTTAAGGAGCTGGTGCCCAGCTATTGCATCAATGAGCTGATTGATCCTTGGCAAAAGGAAGCTATCCTTCGGACAAGCTTTGTTGAGGTTAGTGAAATCAATGCACGTCCTCCATTTCTCATTTTTCTTTTTCACCAATAAAGGATTAGCTATCTAGGTTAGGTAGTGAGTCACTCAGATGAACTTGTTAGCTAGGAGTTTGTCTACCATCTCCTTTAAAGTGATAGATCACTTAGCAGTCATCAGCCTCATCTTTTGATAAACTGGTTTGTGGTGAAGATCAATATTTAGCTTATACGACATGATCTTGGGATCAATCCCCACCTTATCTTTATGATTTTCAACAAAAACATCCAGATTCACCTTAAGAAATTCAGCCAGCTGGGTCTTCACATTGGGAGGCAAGTTCTTTCCCAGCTTAAGGTACCTCTCAGGATCTGCCTCGCTACCCTGTACATCCTCGAGCTCCTCTACATGGCCAGTTTCCTTATTGGCATCCAGGTCAGGAGGGTCGAGGTCATGACTAGCCCCCGTTATGCTTGGAGCTTGAGGTTCTACGTTGGAAACTATGTCAACCCTTTCCTGGCTTTTCTCGATCTTAATAGCATCTTCATAGCAATGTCAAGCTACGTGCTACTCACCTCGCACATACTCAACTCCACCGAGGGTTAGGAATTGTATAGTTAGCATCCTGGTGGACATGACCATGTCCAGGCCATTCATTGTGGGTTGCCCCAGCACCACATTGTACGCTGAAGGGAAATCAACAATTATAAAGTCTACCAAGATGGTGGCTTAACGCTCCGAGTCTCCTAAGATGAGAGGAAGCCTGACCTGCCCTTCAGAGATATTGCATCCCTTGTGAAACCAAAGAGGGGCTCTAGGGAAGATTTCAAGTCACCATCACTCAGTTCCATCTATTCGTAACACTTTTTATACATGATGTTGACTGAGCTGCCAGTGTTCAGCATAATCTTTTGCACTTTTGCATTGCCGATCTTGGCCCAGATGACAAGCATGTTGTTGTGGGGGGATTGAATCCCCTGTGTATTGTTGTCTACGAAGGTAATGCTGTCAGAGGCAGTTCTAGCCTTCTTGGCAAGTCTTTCAATTCACAACCCATGAACATGATAAGATTTGTACTTCATACATAGTGCTTATGTGACCTATTCGAAGTGCCTACAATGTGTGGCCTACCATGAATTGTGAAGATGGTCCTAACCACAGGCGTTTGTTCTTATTCGACCTACTGGGACAACTGTTGTGTTGATTGTTAGGAGTGCTGAGGCCACTGCCCTGCAAGTCGCACTACATAGTCCCCAAAAGGACCACTTTTGATCAGATCTTCGATAGCGTTCTTAAGCAACCTGCATTCAAAAGTGTTATGCCTGATATCATTATGATAGGTGATGAGTGCGATTTTGTCGAGGTCGAATCACATTAATAATTTATAAAATCGAAGTTACCTAAACTATTTGTAGCATAGGCAATCCGGGTCGAATCC
>JANHAO010028051.1:0-10709 GCA_026873985.1 Saraca asoca
GACAGGCTTGTCACTGAGAAGACCCCTGTCGAAAATTGGGTAGCTATGATGGCTTGCTAGAGTCCACTCATAGTTTAAAGTCCAGCTGATTAATTTAGAGAAATTGATCATATGCCTTCAAAGGGTTGAAAGGCATTTTTGGACTTTTGCTAACATTTCGGAGGCCTACTGGGTCACACGCATAATAGGGAATGAAATGACTAATGTTTGAACATATTTGATGTTCAGGGATCAAATCGTAATTTGTTGGAATTGCTTGGGGCCAAAAATGTAGTTTATGAAACTACAGGGACTAAACTGCAAATCGAAAAAGTGACTTTCCTATTGCATGAAACGACCTCGTTTTGGCCTTTTGGAAGGCAAAACGACACCATTTCACGGGCGTCCCTTTGTCTTCTCTTTTAGTCGAAATCATTTCGACTTCCTGGCATTCACACACCCGCAGAGAAGAGAGCGACGTCGAGAGAGAGAGAGGAGCCCGCGTAGCTGTTCCGGCGAGTTCAGCGGCGGATCTAGTCAAAAAAAGTGTCTGGCATCTTCTCCTCCATCTTCCCTTTGTTTCTGGTCGAAGAGTTGGGCTAGAAGGAGAAGTGTTCTCCGACAGTTTGGTTTGACCGAACGGCAAGGAAGGCTGTCAGCGAGAGGTCCGGTGACGCTTCAGCTTCCATCTGGTCCTTTCAGCTTTCGGAGTCTTGCTAGCACAAGAAGAGAAGCTGAGAAGGTCAAGAGTCTTCTTTGGCGTGGATACCGGTGGAGGGAGCACACTTGGACTCCTTAGGTGATCGGTCAGATGTTTCCGCTGTGCAAGGAGCTAGATTAAAGGTTAGTTTAGCTCACTCTTGTATTTAATTTAATGTATGTGATAACTGAAACCTCATCTCAACGGATTCTAGGAGATGGGTTTCGGCCAAGGGTGTTCTTCTGAGAAAGAAAATTTTGAAATTTCCCTTCTCTTGGCTGAAGCTCACCTAACAGTTTTCCCATGGAAAAAAATTTTAAAATTTTTGACCCTCTTGGTTGAAGCAAACTCATTAGCTGTGTGCTCGTTGAGGTGTTGGGACTCATCTCAAAACATTTGCCAGCATAGCTGCTTGTTCGCTGAGGCACCGGGGGTTATCCTGGAACATTTGCTAGAGTAGCTGCATGCTCACTGAGGCATCGAGGCTCATCTGAGAACACATTGCCGACGCAGCTACGTGTTCATTGAGGTGCCAGGGCTCATCCTGGAACATTTACTAGCACAGCTGCATGCTCGTTGATGTGCCGAGGCTCATCCCAGAACATTTGCCAGTTGAGCTATAGGCTCGCTAAGGCGTAGAGATGCTCAAAATAAACTCACTTTGCTAGCATCACTGCGTGTTTGTTGAGGTGCGGAGGCACTCTTAAAAACTCAATGCTAGTGTAGCTATATGCTCGCTGAAGTGCAAGAATTGATGGGATTATTTACCTAAGGTAACAAGATTGCTATAATTTGTAGCTCTTATGTGACCAAATGTTCATAATTCACATGCGACCAAATGTTCACACCTCTTATGCGACTCACAGATTATACATAGATCTCATACAATTTGTTTATACAACACTCGTGCGTGGAATATTTCACTCATGTTTATTGCTTTTAAGAGGATTTGGTCGATTGACTATTCAGATATTTCATCGCGAGCCACAACAGTTTGCATTATTGTGGATACATAAAGCTAAAGAACATCACACTGAGATTGCAAAGAAGATTTTATTCATTAAAAAGCCTCAACGAGATAAAACTACATCAAATAGATCAGAATACAAATCAGAAAAAGCCAAAATACAAGTGGAAGGGTATAGCTAATTTCTTCTAGAAGAAAGATTGCCGCACAAGAGCAAAGGTCCCACTAATCAGAGGGACGGCCACCAAGAGGCGAAGCCCTTGCCGACTAGAGCTTGCGAGCTTGCCTATGTCCTCAAATTTTTTCTTCTAGTGCCTTCCTCAGCAACATGCTCTTCCTCAACTTGACTTTCACCTGCAGAGAGGGAAAGAGCATAGTTGCTCCTTATTTCTCTGGCCTCCAGCTCTTGTTCTAATTCATGAAGGAAGCAACTCAGGAAGCACCAGGAGCTTGACGGGAGGGGCCAAAACCTAATGGCGAAACTGAAAGGATGTAATTTGAGATCCGTACAAGATCTCTCCATGTTGTTATTGGTTTTGCTCGGTGCATCACATGCCAAAGGAGGTCAAAAATTTCAAAAAATATTCCAAAAGGGCCGAACAAACCTAGTTGGACCCCATTGGTGTGAGGTAATAAAAGCTTCATAAGCTTAAAAGGAAGCTTCACTAACCTTTAGAGAAGCTTGAACGCAATGAAAATGACTCGAAGGAGCTTGTCACCGTAGCAGCACAAATGCCCTACCTCCACCAATGATCCACACTGGAAAACTCCCTCAAATGGCCTCAAGAACTCCACATTAAGTGCTAGCTTGTGTAGGAGCTCAAATCGGACCAAAGTTAAGCCAAAAGATCGAAACTTTTTCAGTTCTTTGCTTCCCTTTCCCTGGTTCAGTCTCACCGACCTTAGGAGCTTATTTTTTGGCCTCTCACCGAATGGCTACAACTTCTTTACTTTCCAAAAGCAGAAAACAAAGGGAAATATCTTGGCTGAACCGATGCCGTTTTGGTGCCAATGAAAAATCATTTTTCATTTCAGCCCTTATGGTTTCCTCAAAATACATTTCAGCCCCTACAGTTTCAACAAACTGCATTTTGGTCCTTGTAATTTCAACAAATTACATTTTGGTCCTTGGACATCAAACATATCCAAATGTTGGCCATATCATTTTTCGTTATGTGTGGCAAAAGTTCAAAATGCCCTTCAAACCATTTGAAAGCATATTAAATTAATCCAATTAATTTTGATTAATTTCTCCAAATTAATCACTTAAACTTTAAGCTATAAGCGGACTCTAGCAAGCCATTATAGCTACCCAAATTTTGGCGAGAGTTAACAATGGTGACAAACCTGTCTGTGGTTGATCTCAGTGCATGATACAATCACTTCATTGCCTATATCCGGATTAGTCAAAGGTATGGATGACAGTCAACCTTTATAACTAATCATAATTTCTCAACATCGCGAATTATTTGACTTAAACGAATCCGAGCACTTAAATCCCATTTGAGTCTCGATTCTACCTTGTGCAAGGATTTACCGAGTCAAACTAATTCGTTAAGTGGCTATTGGATATCAACTCCAAAGAGTGGTAATAAATCCTATCTTGATTAGGCAATGCCTAACTACATTTCCATAAATGCCCAACACAAGCCTTTATTGTTCCTCATGATTAGAGTCACGTTTGACTTAGTTAAAGCATAACCTTCCATGTAAAAGACATCTCTCAATCTTAAGTCAAAGGATCAGCCATGTGATCACCACTGGAGATTAACTGTTAACACAGCTCCATACAGTATCTCCAAATGGGTCAGACAAGATCACGATTATCAGTTATGTTTCTTTAAACTAACTGAGTCATGTTCACGTGTATATTTAGATGTAACTCACTTACATCTTAGCCTGTGAGGTCAATTGCTCATCATATGAGAAATACCACATCATCTAGTCTCAACAGATCTAATAATGCCCAGTTATCAGATCTTGACTAGTGTCATTTTGGTGTAGAAGCTATAGTCATTAATAATCATCCTCACAATCCCATAATCCCTTATAGGATTAATTAAATGAACTTCTCACCATGGACTTCATCTTGAATATGCAATTAACCATTAATGCAATATAAGATGAACATACAACCTTTATAATATCTAAATCAATATAGAATGTATAGTCATAGATGCAATAAAGCCCAATCAAATTGACTCTAGGGCACCTATTTCAGACTAACAGTTGCCAGAGAAGCCATATCTTCAAAAATCCTTATGCGGTAGGCCATACACACCACAGTAGGAAGACAAAACGCCGGAAATAAGGGAGGCTTGTTTGGGACATTCATGGTTTGCTCAGTGAAAGAGCAAAAGAGACTTCTTCTGCCTTAAATAGAGCCAAGCTTGGTTCTACCAAAGGGTCCAGATGAATCTCCCCAATCACTTTTATTTATTACCAGAATGAGGCTAACTTACTAATGATCGTAAGGCACATACTGCAAGAAGTATGGCCTAGAACAGATAAAATGATAGATTTAGTAAAGAGTGTGACTGAGCTGAGTTTGGTGAAGTGAACGACCTCAGAAAAGTTTCAACTCCCAGCCCACGAAGCAAACTGAGAGTTGGGGGACTTGTGTTATATGTGAAATCTGAATTATCTTTAATGGGCTGGCGAACGGCCCAAGCACGACAAAAATTTAGCTTATAAGATGCTCAAAACACTAAGTCCCCAGCTCGTATTGCTAAGTGATCTCCTCTGCTCAAGCTCGCCCCAGTAAGAACAAACTCGACCTTGTCACTTCAAAGATAATTGCCCTCTAAACTGAAGGATCTAGCCAGTGAGGCACAAACAGCAGCCTGGGAGTTCGCTAAGTAGAAGACCAATGCACATGTTGCCCAACAGACATGCAGGGCCCACTGGCAGAAGGCAATCTGCAAAAGTTGACTTATAAGATTTAGTCTGTCCGTCCTGTTTTGTACATTAAATACTTGATGTAATAGATTTACTGTATGTAAAATTACATTTGTAACATCCTCTCCTCTATAAATACGGGGAAGGGAATGAACATTGTAAGGAAGATTAAGGCTAGTATATTAAAACTCTAGAAAAACACTTCTAAACCAATACGTTATCATGGACGTAGGGTCTAGTTCTATCCAGATTTGGCCAAACCATGTTAAAAAGCTCTGTGTGTTCTACTGTTCTTTCCCTTCTTCTCACCTTCTTCATTTGTTTACTACTTTAAAACTGGATTACAACTTGATTCCCCAAAGAACCCTTTCTGTTGGCCAGATTTGGACCAAACCAAAATCCATCGTCAACATCTTCAAATCCCAAGATTTGTGAACTTTGGTGGAGATTGGCAATAATGAAGTACATGACTAAAAAGGAGTTTGATGCACTAGAGAAAAATAAGAAAAATGCACTGGTAAAGACTCGAAAGTAGGATAAAAATGCATTATATGCAATTTTTCAAACTATTAAAGAACCAATATTTGAAAAAATATTATGTGCAAATACAACAAAGGAGGTGTGGGATATTTTGCAAAAATCATGCAAAGGTGATATGATCATGTCAGATGAGTGCTGTTACAAATACTACGAGGCGATTTTGAGTCATTATGCATAAATGACTTAGAATCAATTTTAGCCTACTTTGACCGAGTTCAGTTCGTAGTCAACCAATTAAGAGTCAACAGTGAAGAAATTCCAGACACCAAAGTTGTAGAAAAAAAATCCTAAATTTTTTACTACAAAGTTTAATTATGTTGTTGCAACAATGAAAGAATCATAAGATACATCAATCATGTCAATTGAGAGCTAATGGGTTCGTTATGTTCACACGAGCAATAGATGAATCAGAAAGCTATAAGCTCAAGTCCTGAGCAAGCTTTGAAAAGCATGATGAATCACCAAAATCACGAAAGCTACCAAAGCGGTTGAGGTCATGGTGGATGAGGACAAGGATGAGGATGGGGACGTGAAAGAGGTGGATATTCTAATTTTACCAATAAAGAAAAATCAAGTGATAGTAATTTTCAAAACCATCAAAGAGGCCACAATAGAGTAGGTAACAAATCTAATGTTCAATGTTTTAGGTGCAAAAAATATGAACATTATTCAAACGAGTGTTATACCAAGATGTCAGATGAGTCTGCGGAGCATGCAAATGCCATAGATGTGAAAGAGAACTTGGTGCTCACATGTAAATCAAATGAGCCAGATATAGAGTATACAGATATATGGTATCTTGATACTGGGTGCAGTAATCACATGTGTGAAAGGAATAAGCTTTTCTCCTATCTGGATGAATCTGTACTTGAAGAAGTAAATTTTGGGAATAAATCCAAAATTTTTGTTACAGGAAAAGGTGACATTAGCATTAAATCTAAAGATGGTACAGATGTTATTATTGTTTATGTTTATTTTGTGCTAGGTCTTTATTGGAACTTATTGAGTATTGGCCAACTTCCTAAAAAAGGACACAGAATTGATATCCAGAGTGGAGTTTGCACAATCAAAGGCAAAAATGGCAAAATGATTATAACAGTGCAGATGACAAAGAATTGCATGTTTCCTCTTACCTTGCAAACAGGAACATTGATGAATTTTTTAACGATTTTGAAAGATGAAGAATGGTTGTGGCATCTTTGGTATGGTCATTTGAACTTCCGTGAACTGAAACTATTGGCTAAAAAAAATGGTAACAGGCTTACCGGTAATTAAAGCTCTTGATCAGCAGTATGTCAGGTGTATTCTTGGAAAACAACATAGAGACTCCTTTAAAGTTGGAAAAGCTAGAAAGGCCAGATAACCTTTGGAGTTAGTATACATAAACATCTATGGCTTAGTTGAGGTAGACTCACTTAGACACAAAAGGTACATTTTAATCTTTACGAATGATTTTACCAGAAAGACTTAGGTATATTTTTTTAAAGAAAAATCAGAGGCCTTTGAGAAATTTAAAGAATTTAAGATTTTTGTAGAAAAATAAAGTACTTATTATGTAAAAACCTTGAGATCTGATAGAGGAGGAAAGTTTACTTCAAATAAATTTTCAAATTTTTGTAAAAACCAAAGGATCCAATGTTAGTTGATAGCCAGTTATACACCTTAGCAAAATGGCATAACTGAAAGAAAAAATAGAACAATTTTTTAAATGGCCAGGAGCTTATTAAAAGCTAAAACTCTGTCAAAACCTTTTTAGGTGAAAGCTGTTTCTTGTGCTGTATTTTTATTAAACAAGTGTTCCATAAAAAGTGTTCTTGAAAGAACCCCAGAAGAAGCTTGGAGTGGTAACAAGCCAGAAGTCTCTTTCTTGCACATATTTAGGTGTCTTGTATATCCACATATTCCAGATAAGTGAAGAAAGAAAATAAATGATAAAAGCCAAAAGTGCATTTTCATTGGTTACAGTGAAGTGACTAAGGGTTACAAATTATATAATCCTATAACAAAAAAAGTGATTGTGAATAAATATGTCCAGTTCATTGAAGATGAAACACGGGCTTGGAATCAAAGAGATGAACAACAACAGGGTGTTATCATAAAAGATGAATCAAAGTTAATGGAAATAGAAAGATCTTCACCTAACAGTTCATTCCCTAAAAACTTTTCTCCACCAACAATAGTTTCAGAGACATCAAAGTGTCCTTAGCGAACATGAGTGAGCTAGCTTATTTGTAAGACTATGTGGTTACATATGATAATTATCATGAAGATATATCCACTAATGAAACTATTATGAACTTTTGCCTATTTGTAGTTTGTGATACAGTTTCCTATGAAAATGCAATAACTAATGAACGATGGATTCAAGCAATGCATGATGAGATTCATTCAATAGAGAAAAATGATATATGAGAACTAACTACTTTACCACATAGGAAAAAACCTATTGGAGTTAAATGGGTATACAAGACAAAGTACAAGCCTGACAGTCAGGTGGATTACTTGAATGTAAGACTGGTTATAAAAGGCTACAAACAAAAGCTTAGAATTGACTACTTTGAAGTATTTGCACCAATTGTTAGAATGGATTCTATTTGGATGATTGTAGCACTTGCAGCTCAAAATCGATGGAAAATTCATCAAATGGATATGAAATCAGCATTTCTGAATGGCTTCCTTTATGAGGAGGTCTATGTTGAACAACCACCTCGTTACATGAAGAAATGACATGAAAAACAAGTTTACAAATTGAATAAGGCACTGTATGGTTTGAAACAAGCACCTCATGCTTGGTGTAGCCCGACTGATGCATATTTGCTGCAGCAAGATTTCCAGAAATGTTCTTATGAGTATATCTTATATATCAAGTCAAAACCTAACAGTGATCTCATTATTATTTGTATTTATGTTGATAACTTGATATTTACAAGAAATTGTAAAGAGATGTTTGATGAATTCAAGAAAGCAATGACTATCTAGTTTGAGATGACAAACATAGGATTGATGTCCTATTTTTTAAGGATTAAAGTATAGCAGACTGATGATGGCATTTTTATTTCCTAACAAAAATATGCCAATGATATTTTGAAGTGTATAAAAATGGAATTGCTCAAGCGTATCCAAACACCAGTTGCAGAACTGCTATAGTTGAAGAAGGAAGAAAGTGGAGAACTAATAAATCCTACATATTCCAAAAACCTGGTTAGTTGTTGGACATATTTGATTTGCACTAGATCAAATATCGCCTATGGTATGGGGATTATGAGTCGATTCATGGAAGAATCTCACCAATCACATTTATAAGCAGTAAAATGAATTTTACAGTACGTGAGTGGTACCTATGATAATGGGATCTTTTACTCCTATTCTAACAATTTCGGTTAGGTGAGATACATAGATAGTGATTGGGCATGTGATGTGGAAACTCAGAAAAGAACTTCTAGGTATGCTTTCTTTATTGAACAAGGATCTTCTTCTTGGTCTTTAAAGAAATAACAGGTTATTGCACTTTCCATAGCAGAAACAGAGAATATAGTTGTAGCTTCTGTAACATGTTAAGTAATTTAGCTTCGTAAGATACTCGATGAATTAATACATAAACAGGCAGGTCCTACAAAAATTTTGTGTGATAATAAGTCAGCTATTGTATTGGGTAAAAATCCAATTTTCCATGGGAGAAACAAGCATATTAGCATCAAGTATTATTATATTCGTGAGTTAACAAAAAATAGTGAAATTGAATTAAAATTTTGTAAGTCTATAGATCAAGTTGCAAACATTCTGACAAAACTACTGAAGGTGGATACATTCAAGAAACTAAATATAATATTTGGTGTTATTTCAAAATAAATTTAAGGAAGATTGTTGAAAATAATCTAAATTAGATTTTGAATAAAAAAATGATAAAGGCCGAAGTCTTATATTGTGAAAACTGAAGCCTCAACCATAATAAGATAAGGCTAGAGTTTGAGATAAGCCTTAAGTCTTTATTTTGAAATGCAACAGATAAAGTTTAGTGAAAATAAAATTGATCTGTTAGGATAAGTCTTAAACCTTTATTTTTGAAATGTAATAGATAAAGTTTAGTGAAGATAATATTGATTTGTTAGGATGAAGTTGAAGATTTTTTCTTCTTCTTTTATTAGTTTAGTTTTGCCTATAAATATAACTTGTTTCAATTTTTGTAATGCAATCAAAAAGTGAAGGAGAGGAATAAGTTAACAAGCTTGTAAGTTAGATAGAGTATAATATTTCTTTGTGTATTGAGTTAAAATTATAATCAAATAATTTCTTTTTTCTTATATTTTTCTCTAAAAATGTTTTTCTTTTATTTTATTCTTTTGATTTTTAGTTCCAACACAACAAAGCAACAATAGCAATTAATCAAATGTTTAATGTAACCAAAGTTGCTGATTTCATAAGTTCTTTCAAAGGAACAAAAAATGTCTATTTTGGAAGCATGTTCCACACAATTAATGGACAAACTGATGCCATATGATGCCATGTTTTATGGCATAAGTATTGTTGAGAAGGAAACCAAATGCTCCATTCAATAAGTATCTCTCAAGTTATTAAAATTTAGAAATGTACAAGCTTTTATATTTTATTATTTCAAACACCTGTCATGTAATTATTTTGTTTTTGTTTCATTCTATTTGTTCTGCCTAAAACCAAAATAGAAGTTCTAAAATTCAATGATCAGTGTACCCCATAAAAAAAGTACAAAATAAGGCTTAATTGCGCATAACTTCTTTAAAGTTTTAAATCTTATAAATGATTTTATGAAATTTTTAAAAAAATTGAAAATATTAAAATTTTAGTAAAGAAAAACATGTGAGTCATTCATAATTCTTTTTATTATTTTTAATATAAATTTCAATTAATTTGTGAATAAATTTTTTTAAAATTAAATTACTATCAACGAGATATATTCAAGATATCATTAAAGATAAACATTTTAAATAAATTATTTTAAAAATTTGATTCAACAATATTTAGAGAAGTCGGTTATGTACTTTTTTTTAATTTTTTTCCATTACTGCATTAATTTTACTGCACTAAAAAAATTAGGAAGAGTCTCATAGGTGGCAGCATTTTTCAATTTATTTTTATTGAGATTTTAACATTTTCAATTTTTTAAAAACTAAATTTTAGAGGATTATTTATAAAATTTGAACCTTCAATGATTACATGATACGAGGACTTATTTTAGGTGTTATTTGTGTTTTACCCAAAAAATAAATATATGTGGAGTAAGCATAGATTAATAGGTCTATATATTTGTCCTAATATAATAAAAAAAACTTTTAAATAAGAGTTATGCTTCGCAGACTTACTTATAAGTTTCATGAATTTTTATGAAATTTTAATGTAAATATTATAAATTATAATTTTTCTATAAAAAATTATAAATATATCGATACTTGATATAGCAGTTATATCTGCGTGTCGATGTCGTTTCTGACGGGTTTGCTTCAACCAAGAAGGCCGAAAATTTTGAATTTTTTTCCATGGGAAATCTGCCTTGGCCGAAGCATACCCACCCAAGATCTCATTGGTTGAGGTTGCACAACAAATCTAGATCAAATCTAGACGGGTTTGCTTCAACCAAGAAGGCTGAAAATT
>JANHAO010028052.1:0-10698 GCA_026873985.1 Saraca asoca
AACTCTCTACCGTGGACGTAGGGTCCAGTAATCCTGGATTTAGCCGAACCACGTAAAATCTTGTGCTTTCTCTCATATTCTCTTCCCTTCTCTTGCTAACTCAGTCGATCAACCTGGGCACACACATTACTCCAACCAGAACAAGTCAGGGGTCCCGAAAAATCCCCTATTGGCCAAATTTTGGAGTGCTGACCAAAATCCGACGTCAACAGGTTATGTGATAATCCTCATAGAGGTTTGGAAGAGATGCAAGAATAATGGTTAGAAAGTTGTACGATTATAGTTGCAAACTTTTACATACAATATCTTATAATTTTAATGATATAGTGGATTTTTTCTCATCGATGATTTTTTCTCTTGAGTTTTCAATTTTTCCACATTAAATTGTTTATATTATTGTGTTATTATGATTATTTTAATCACTTGATACTAATTTGTTTGAAGTGAGAAATAATTAATTTGATAAAAATATTCTTAAATATCAAGAGTCAATAAAATTGTTCTAAATAAATTTGAAGGACATAATTTGACCAAAATACCTTCCTATGATTTATATTTTTGTGAAAAATATGATAATATAAATTAAAGATTTACACTATGATAATAAAATAGTGTAATACATTTCACTAATATACACACATATAAATGTGTGTATATGTATAATGCAATGGTAAAAAACTTACAATAAATCAATTCAACATATAAAATTCAACAAATATCATGTATAAAATTTTAAAAGAAAATTATTGAATAAGAGAGAAAAATGACATAAGAGAATTATTTTTATCTTAAAAAAGAGAGATGTAAGAGTACGAAAGAGTTGTTTGTAATTTTAATAATCTAAAATTTAATTATCTTAATACTATATTATTGGTCTTATCCTCTCTCTTATAGGATAAATAGTCTTATACAAAATTTTATGTATAAGTGGAAATTTTTGGATAAATTATATAATATATTGAAAGTCCAAGATATAATACAAGTCTTGAATATATATTTTATCCAATATTATCATGCCTGCGTCAGCCTTGGGATATAACATTGTATAATAAATAATTCTGCATGACTAAAATAATTCTAAACTACCATTCAAACAAGCAAAAATTGTCAGTTTTCGAAATGACAAATCTTAAAATCGCCTAAAACACTATTAAAACTCTAATTCAATTTGCACATAATACTTTGCTTTCTTTGCAATCAAGTGCAATTCTTAAACATTTCTCCGGACAATTCTTGGCTGTGCATTTTATTATAAACGATAGTGATATATAGTTTAATATTCATGCAAGCATTTAGGACGTTTTTTCTTTTTTTTTGGTTTTTTGGTAGAACATTAAGGACCACTTCACATATTAAAAACAGTACGAGGACCACATAATGTATTTTTCTGAATTTGATTATTACTAATGATCACAAAAACCTGAGATTTTGTCATCAGTAATGGCTTCATTCTATTTGTCTTCTCTTTCTATTTCAAACATTTTGACATTTTGTGGCGGCCCTTGGCATGAACTTATTACAAAAAAAATTATAACAAGATACACGTGAAAAAAAAAAAGATGTGCTCTCAATCTCTGTCTCCTGACTCTCCTCGTTTGAAATCACAAAAAAAAAAAAAAAAAAAAATCAATGTAATAATTGTAAATATAATTAATGCATCTAATCATCTAAATATATGAACTTATGAATTCTATGAATCTCACATAAATTAAAAGTCAGATACAGTGTAGTTACTGTATTAAATCCTAATTCAATTTTAAATGAAATGATTTTTTCCGGGAAGAGCAAGAATGACTGGTTGGCTTAATTGATATATATATATATATATATATATATATATTTATTCGTTTCAGCTATTTGGGTCATGCTCTATTTTAGTTTATATTTTATATTCACATTTTTTTATATGAGATTTTAATAGATTATGTGATATATAAAAAGCATCGTAAAAAATATTTTTAAATACATACCGTATAATATATGAAGTAAATAACTAATTGACACAAGTAATTATATTTTGATGTAATTGATTAATTAAATTGCCATCGCGTGAGTTAGTATTCATTTAATGTAACATGCAACGTGCCTTTTTTTTTTTTTTTTTTTTAAATCTTCAAATAGATTGATGGATAGATAGCCAAAATTTAAAATGGAGGAATATATTCCTCTATATGTTTCCTTCTAGATGCAACAGGACATGATTTCATTATATCATTAAGCCAAGTGGTCTTAAACCCTACACTGCGATTCCCTCCAAGAAGAACATAACTAACCATCTAGCCAAGCTAAAACCGGGGCTGTGCTTGATAGCATGTTGTTCTTCGCCATGTACTTATTTCTACTCATAATTTTCATTTTCATCGTCAAGTCTCTCAACAAACCTAGCACCAAATTTCGACCGCCGCCGAGCCCACCGGCTCTACCCATCATCGGCCACCTTCACCTTCTGCGCTCAGTCATGCCCAAATCCTTCCAGAATCTGGCTCGCCTGTATGGCCCTCTCATGCAGCTCCGGTTCGGCGCATCAACAAGCGTTATCGTCTCCAACGCGCAAGTTGCCAGAGAAATCATGAAAACCAACGAGCTCAATTTCTCGTACCGCCCTCATTTCGGATCCTCCGACTACTTCCAATACAAAGGCTCTTACTTTATCACTGCCCCATATGGCCGTTATTGGCGTTTCATGAAGAAACTGTGCATAACTCAACTTCTCTCGAGCTCGCAGCTTGGCCGCTTTACGCACATTCGAGAACAAGAGAGGAAGAAGCTTCTGGAAACTCTGATGGAATGTTCTAATGAAGGGAGGGCTTGTGATTTGAGTTTGGAGCTGACTGCTTTGACCAACAATATATTATGTAGGATGGCTATGAGCACCACGTGTTTGGAGAAAGGTAATGATGCTCATGAGCTTCATAGATTGGTGAGGGAGTTCTTGGAGGTTGGGGCTAAGTTGAGTGTTGGTGAGGTTTTAGGGCCTTTGGGGAAGTTTGATTTGTTTGGTTATGGGAAGAGGGTTAGGAAGATAGTGGCAAAGTTTGATGAGATAGTGGAGAGGATTATGAAGGAGCATGAAGAGAAGGATAGTAAGGATTGTGAAGGAGGAGGAAAGGATATGATGGATATATTATTGGAAGTTTATAGAGATCCCAAGGCTGAAGTAAGGTTAACTAGAAATGATATCAAGGCTTTCTTCCTAGTAAGCTCTTTCTTCCCTCTTCAATTTACATTCATCAAGATGTATGTTTGCTTAATCACTTTATTATCTGTTATTTTAAGTACTATAAATGATGGGTTTTAATGATAAAAACTGAAATATTGCTGTTTCATTCTGTAACCAATGTATACAAATGTAATTTAATATTATTTTATCCTATAATTAATTAAATTATGATTCTTTCGTGTACAAGGATATATTCCTAGCGGGCACAGACACCACCTCGGTGGCATTACAATGGGGCATGGCGGAGATAATAAACCATCCACAAGTGTTGACCAAACTAAGGGCTGAGATTGACTCTGTGGTGGGTCCAACCAGGCCTGTCAAAGAATCTGACGTCCCAAATCTCCCTTACCTTCAAGTCGTTGTCAAAGAACTGCTAAGACTCCACCCAACGGCACCGTTTGCTCTAAGGCAGTCCTCAGAAGACTGCAAGATCAACGGCTATGATCTAAAGGCTCACACTAGAACACTGATCAACGTGTATGCAATCATGCGGGACCCAGAAGCTTGGGTGAATCCAGAGGAGTTTATACCCGAGAGGCACCTGATCAACGGTGGAGGTGAGCGTGCGATGGAAATGAAGGGCCAGGATTTCACGTATGTTCCATTTGGTAGAGGGAGGAGGGGATGCCCTGGGGAGTCCCTAGCATTAGCTGTGATACATCCTACGATCGGAGCATTGATTCAGTGTTTTGATTGGAAAGTGAAAGGTAGAGACAAAGTTGATACAGAAGAAGGCTCTTCATTCTCTGCAGGATTGGCCAGACCCCTTGTTTGTTATCCCATGCCACGTTCTACTCTTTTTTAGGATGTGTGTGTGTAGTACATCTTGTGTGCGTGTGTGTGTATAGTACATCTTCTGTGTCCTATTTTCATCTCTCTAAAGTTTAATTCGCATCTTTCAATATAAGTACATATTTATTAAAATAAAAGCATTTCTCTTAAAATAAAAAATAAAAAAAAAATATAAACTTTAAAATCATGTATAGCCTTTGAATATTAAAAAAAGTAAAATCGCCTACATTGTTCTTAAAAATTAACGAAAATGACGCATATGAATCGTTTGTGATCCCAACCTTTTTTTTCTCTCAATTTAACCATATTACAATATGAAAGTTATCATTTACAATTAAATGAATGAAAAAAAGTTCAATCTTTTTATTTTTTCTAATAAAATGGCACGAATAGCTTCATTTATACTCTATTAAGGAAGAATTAAAATAAAACCTACTTATATTTTCATTAAACACAAAAATCTTTATTCATATTTTAACTGCAAATCAATAAATTTAATCTATAATGGAAAATATAAGTTTAACAAATGCATTCAATAAAAGTTAGAATGGGTTTGTATCATTTGCAACAATCCTTAAAGGTCAACTTGGAGATCATAAATACCTCACGTACACCACCTCTGTTAGTTTTAATAATAATATTAATGATTTTACTTTTGTTTAAAATTTAAGGGGTACAAGGTATGATTTTGAAATTTATGTATTATTTTTATCATTTGTCCAAACTTTAGGATGATATGTATTTTCTCCTTTTTTTTTTATTTGAAGGATTTGAGTTATACATCTTTAATTTTTGGATTTACTTCATATACGAGGACAAAAAGATTATCTTATTTGCTACAACACCTACACAACCACACCAACTGAAAAATGGGTTTGGCAATAAATGTTGGTGTTTGTTAGTTTGTCGAGGTTGTAACCACTTTTGACAGTGAAATTAACATTATTTAATGAAGAATACAAGATTATTATAAAATTAAATAAAAATATTAGAGAGATGATGAAAAGAATCAGAATAATATGAAGGGAGTTTTTTTTTCTTATTCACAATGATATAAAATATTTATTACAATGATTTATATATATATAAGGCTCTCAAGATCAAGAGAGAATTAGAAATAAACTTAACCAACGGGATAATAACCTATAGATAAATTAAATAGATATGATAAATATCCACACATATATAATATTTATAACACTCCTTATTGAATGTTCATTTGATAAAAAATATGCCTTATTAAAACCTTCATTAAGAAAAACCTCAATGGAAAAAAAATTCTGGTAAAGGAAAAAGAGTACATCATTCTTTTAACGAATAATTTGTCTCATTAAAAACCTTTCCAATAAAAATCCAGTGAAAAAAAATTGTTGAGGAAAAAAGAGTGCAGAATGAATTTAACTCCTCATGTTGGAAATGTTACTTAAAATCTCTAAGTCATCGTAATATGATTTTATGAATCAACTTTTCAAATGTTGATTTAGGAAGTACCTTCATGAATAAATCTACTAGATTATTACTTGAACAGATTTGTTGAACATCAATATCATTATATTCTTTTGAAAATCGTGAGTGAAAAAGAGTTTTTGTGAAATCTGCTTTATTTGATCTGTTTTGATGTATTTTCATTTCAATTGAGCTCTACAAGCAACATTATCTCCAAACAACACGCTTATCGAATATGTTGAATCATTGAACATAGCTACACATATTCTTGACTAGTTTCATGAACTGTTATTATTTTGGCATGATTGAAGAAATATCAATTATAGTTTGTTTAGTCAAATGCCAAGATATAGCTGAACCACCATATGTAAATAAATAGCCAGTTTGAGTTCAAGCCTTGTATGGATTGGACAAAAATCTCATATCTACATAATTTATTATTTCTGATCTAGACTCATATGAATAAAATAGTTTCATATTACTTGTTCCTTGAAGATAACAAAATAGATGTTTAATTCCATTTCAATTTCTTTTGGTTGGAGAAGAATTATATCTTAGTAATAGACTTACCAAAAAAGCTATACTAGGACCTATATTATTAGCAAGATAATTAGTACATCAATTGTACTAAGATATGATATTTTAGGACCAATGAATTCTTTATTATTATTAGAAGGTTAAAAAGGATCTTTGTGAGTATCAAGTGATTAAATAACCACTTAAGTACTCAATGAATGTGATTTATTCATGTAAAATCATTTTAGGACCTTTTGAGTGTAATTTGATTGATAAAAAAATATTTTATCATTTAAATGCTCGACCTGTAGGCTAAGACAATTTTTTTCCCAAGATCTTTCATTTCAAACTCTTTTTTTTTTTCATATACTCAATTGCCTTTGGGAACTTTTTATGAGTGCTAGGATTGTTTAAATTATAACAAACTTAGATTAAGATTCTTTATAAAAACACAAGGGTAGATATAATCATTTTTATATCATTTTAATAAATATTTACTAAGATGATTGTAGCACATTTGTCTAGATTGCTTTAATTCATACAAAGATTTTTGTAATTTAATTGAATTTATTTATTGGAAATTTAAATTGTATATTTCAAGCACTTTAAATCCTTAAGGGATTTTCATATAATATCATTGTGGGTTGTTACATGTATAACTAAATTTATTAGACGCATATCAAGCTTTTGTATATTGCTAGCAAAATTGTATTCACTACATGCAACTGTATATTTCTCATAACTAATGACATTCTTCGTAAAAATCTTTTGTGCTACAAATCATACCTTATATTTACAATTTCAATTTTCTCATTTTTTTGGAACAATTATACATTTGTACCTTATTAGTTTTTTACCTTCTAGGTGTTTCATTGGCTAAACATCTTCAAGGTGTTTCTTCACTTTGCAAGTAATTTTAAATTTTACATTTCTATTTAAATTGCATGTTTTCTCTTTGGCCAATAATCATATATCATTCTTTTCTAAATATAAATTCAAGATCCTTACTACTAATCATAATATTAAGCACTACATTATAAGAAAAATATTATCACAACTATTTCCCTCTTGATTCCGTCTTTCACATTAGAGACATAATCAATTGAGATTTCTTTATTTTCATAAATTTTAGGTACCTTAACTTCTTCCAAAAGTTTGCTCTAATTATGTCTTAAATCTTTGCAAAACTATTTGACTCTTTAATAAAGTCATTTTATTCATTTATTCTTTCTTGTCAGGTCCCTTATAAAGAAATTAAATTACGAAAAATAATTAGATCTTGCCTTTTTCTCGTTGGAGAACTTATATACACCTTTGTATTATATTTGGATTCAATAATAATGCAGTCAAAAGATTTGTATACAGCAAAATAATAAAATTTGAATACAGGTTTTTAAAGTGGTTCAACTTGAATTGAAACCGCAATTCAAGTCTACTCCACTTGATCTTTCTCAATCGAAAGACCTTTTCAGTTGAAAACAAAAACTATCAGGATTTATCAGGCTCCTGAAATGCCAGTTTTACAACAAATACACAAGGATTTGATAAGCTTCTTACTAACCTAGAAGAATTAGAACAGGCTCTTCTAAACCTAAACAAAAATACAAGATTAACAAGTTCTGGCTAACCTATACAAGATATCCAAATCCCTAGAAATATTAAAAACAAAGGAATAAAAATAAGAAAGGACTAAGAAATATGATACCAATGTTTGAGATGAAAATCTCAAACTATCTAAGATAAACTCAATAGATCTTGATCCAAAGCTTGATAGAATCTCAGAAATTGATGAGACAGAGAGAAAAACATTTTTGGCTCTTTATCAAATTGTTATAGGCATTTTCTGGTACTATGCGAGATAGGCTAATAGAGGCCCTGCAACAGATAAGTCCAAATGAGAAAACAGCTAAAATCACTTACGAGCACAGAATGAGGTAGAAGCCCCAGCTCACTAAGGGCTAAGGAATGAGCCTAAGCTCACATAGCCAGTCATTCATATTGCGTGAGCTCGTGTTGCCAGAAGCAAGCTTGCGAGATCAATTTCACTAACCGAAGGCCAGCAACAGTTATAGATTGAGTCTTAGCACGCAAGCATAGCATCATGCTCAGCCAAGACCTCACTAAGGGTAAACCTGGAGCAGGGCCCCTCTTAGACTAAGATTCGTGGGACCAGTCTGTAAGAAGCAGCTTGTAGGGCCCACTTGTAGAAAGTAATCTACAGAAATCAATCAGTAATCTACAAAAGCGATTTTGCAATAGTCTAGGCTATCTTGTACATTTATTTTGATGTAACAGAAATACAAATTGTGTGATTACAATTGTAATATTCTCAGCCTCTATAAATAAGAGAAGGGAGATCACTATAAGCTAAGTTGAAAATAGATACCGAAACTCTGTAAAAATTTCTCCAAATCAATAAAAGCTACCATGGATGTAGGGATCAATGCTGCCCAGTTTTAGCTAAACCACGTTAAAAATCTTTCTGTTCTTCCTTTGCTCTTCCTCTCCATATTTGTTAGTTCAACCGGATTTCAACTTGAATCCCAAAGAACTTTCCCTTTTGGTTAGATTTAGGATCGAACTAAAATCCACCATCAATGCAAATGATTTTGCACTAAAATGTATGAAGAATTGTAAAGAAAAATGGTGAAAGATAATTTAAATAGGGAAGTAAGTTAGGTTGTTATAACTGTTGTAACTGTCTGTAATAGAATAATTAACTTTCAGTTGTTGAAACGATTGTCACATCGATTATAGGTGGTCACAACTAATTAATCGGTATGATAATCAAAATATAGTTTATTATTTACAGTCTCCGCATTAATTATTGCATCGAAGTAAGTAATTTTCCTAACTTTTGGTAAAAGGAATTTTGAAAATTGTTCTTTATCAAATCAATGTGAACATAGATGTATATAGATTTTAAAGACATAAATTAATGTATGAAGTGACAAACAGTTTTGTAAAATTTTGTTTTCTTCAAATAGTTTTTCTACCTCATTATTTAGTTAAAAATATTTGGATTAAAAATCTATTGAATTTATTTACATTAGATCCTATTGAAATAAAAATAAATCCTAAAACTAGTCTTGAATCTCTTGAATCATAATTGCATACCTTTGAGATCTGAAAAACAAATTAAAATAGGTAGTAAAATGTGATATCAAATGATATGAAAAAAACTGATTAAAATTATTTTTCAACATCAAAACTAAGAAATGTGTATGGGGCTAATAAGACTAACAATCTCTTAATAAGGCTAACACTTCTCTTTTGAGGATTTTTGTATTTGGACCCAACAGTTTTATCAAGCTTCTGGCATGTTTTGAACTTATTTTCTGTATAATAAATGGATTGTCCAACTATGACATCTATCTAGATTAGAGCATTAGCAGTTGATATATAATATTTTTTTCTCTTTAAGTCAATAATATAATTGACAACTGATTTGCTATCATTTGTAAATCGATCATATTTTGTGTCAAATTAGTTTGTGTCAGAATCAAGATGATTATATTTACTACAAATATCTCTCCTTGATATTGGGAATATAAAATTCATTCCCATACATATATTCTTGGCCTCTTATGAAAGCTCATCTTTATACATTGTGGTGGAGTAAAAGAAACATGTATTGTACTTTGAAATTTTCTGAGTGTATATAAAATGAGATGATTCCTATCCAAAACCAATTATGTAGGGGAGATTTAATGAAAATTTGTTAATTTCATGTATACAAGTTTTGCAACATGTAAAGTTTGTAAGTCCTTCAAGATATAAAGAGTCTTGTTCTCTTAAATGATAATATAATTAATAATTTGGGATATTAAAATAAATTACTTTAACTAAATTATTTTATGTATGAACATGCTTCAAAATGCTTAATAATTATTCCAATCAATAATCATTAAAGGCTGTCATTGTAAATTCACTAGCATTATCAAGACATATTGTCTTAATTGTATAATTAGGAAATTGTGCTCAAAGTCAAATTATTTGAGCAAGTAGTAATGTCGCAAATGCCAGGTTGGGGGTTAGCAATAAATACACATGGCAGCATCTCATTGAAGCATTAATGAAAATCATAAAATATTTAAATAGTCTACATGGTAGATAAATAGGTTTACATATGTCAACTTGTATTCATTTCAAAAATGCTGGAGACTTAATCTAACTTTTTTTGATGAAAGCTTTCTAATTATTTTGCCTAGAGAACAAGATGCATTGGAAAATTCATTAGCTTAAAGAATCTTCAAGTTCTATAATGGATAATCATGTAAACTTTCAATGATTTTTTTGTATCCTTATTACTGGTCATTACAAATAGTGAAATTAATATATTAGTAAACTTCTAGTTCATTATAACATGTATTTCAATTAGATTTCTATATATTTATAGTACAAGTCAGAAAGGAAGAATGATAGTTTTTTCAATACAAATTTCCTACATGAGACAACTGTTAGTCTAGGTTACCCTAGCCATACATATTTCTTAGTTTTGATGTTGAAAAATACTTTTTGAATTTTTGAAAAATTATTTTTAATTAATTTTTCACATTATTACTTGATATTATACTTTACTTATTTCAATTTGTTTTACAGGATTCAAAGGATACAAATTATGATTCAAGAGATTCAAGATTAGTTTTAAGAATTATTTTATTTCAATAGGATCTTTTGTAAATGAGTTCAAATGATATTTGATCCAAATATTTTAACTA